>OZ014465.1:7018576-7051669 GCA_963966035.1 Acleris laterana | reverse complement strand
ACCAAATAAATGTAAATATATTATAAAATACATTAGGTTTGTGTTAAAGTTATATCGAAACAGATTAAATTTCAGTATATAGTAGATGTCACTTCATTATGTACAAATTCAGGGTATTTGGTTAGACACGTTTTGAGCCAATCTTGCACTTTACTCATTTTTACTTTACTGAAAAAGTACGCTACTAAAATATTACGTAACACACGCGTCCGTTTTCAAGCGTTTTACAAATAATATCTAGACAGTTCGTATTTGAGCACTGTTATATCAATAACTAGCGACCCGCCCTCGCTTCGCTTCGGTTTATTTGAGTTTTCTATAACACACGTACATAAAACAAAATTTATTATACTTACATAAAAACCTTCCTCTTGAATCACTCTATCTATTAAAAAAAAAACGCATTAAAATCCGTTGCGTAGTTTTAAAGATCTAAGCATACATAGGGACAGACAGCGGGAAGCGTCTTTGTTTTATAATATGTAGTGATATATCAACGTACAGCCAAAACTACTGTACGGTCACGAGCGTCAATTTGGGACCCATTTCAAGAGAAATATGCTTGAAGTCGTCAATGTCATTAGAGGTGTCAAGCCATTTGTAACTTTTAGGAAACTCAACCTTATTGTTGTAGAATGTCAGATTGACTTTGGACCTAAGGTGGGTACCAAATTAAATCTCGTGACTGTACCTAGAAACTTGAAATTTGGTACAGGGGTTCCTTTCATGATGTAAGTGAGCACTACGAAAGGATTTTCCGAAAGTTGACCTCCAACGGGAAGAAATAGGGGGACCGTTACTCTACAGAATATCACATTCGCGATAGATCATACTCGCAAAACACGATATTCGCACAACATGACATTTACAAATAGTCGGGTTTTGTTTTAAAAATCGTAAGTTAGATTTATAATAGGCCCGGAGGGCCAAACCAGCCAGAAATAGGAGGTCCGCGATAGCGACACTGTCTAATTCATGTCCTAATAATGGTTATGTTTTGATAATGTGATGTTTTGCTATCATGATGATTTGTGAATATGATGTTTTGCTTTTATGATATTTTTCAGAATATCATGTTTTGTGAATATCCAACGACGGAGGGCTTTTAGTGTTTTTTTTCTCTACTGTGTGTAGTAGGAATTTTTTATTAAGTGTTTATAGTATTAGGACCGAGTCCGTCCGTTTCTAAGCAGCCGCCAAGCATTAGTGCGAACACTGTTTTGTTCCGGTGTGGAAGATAATACTGTCGGATACACGTGGAGGCATTCCACCGCCTTCTGTTGCTTGTGTAATATTGGTGGTCTCTTTCAGACCCGGAGAGCCATATCCTGTTCTTCGACATCGAAGGTCTCATCGTGGAGCTGCTGAGTGAGGAGTACTCCGCCATGAGCCCTGCTAGTTTGGAGGTAAATATTAATAGGATCTCCAATGTAATTACCGTGGACCCACCGTGCTGGGACTCACTCAATTAGTCTTGAGACGGAGATACATTGCAAAAAAACTGTCAGCTAGAAAAGCTTGTCCCAACATTACGAGTATTATTTTTTGATAGATACTTTATTTTTATTATTTTAATATTATTTATTTTAATATACTTTATTGAACACAGGCTGCTGGTCTAATCACCAGCGAGTACATGATGGTGGCAGCACTGACGCGCTCTGCGAGCCCTGACGCCACCAAACGGATATCCGGTAAGTCGTTTTTTTTTGCATTTAGGTGGCGAGAACACCTGAAGATAAATATTGCTTTGATTAACACGTTCACTGCTGCTACTACAGATTGTATACGTTTTGAACGTGCCTGGAGTGTGTCTTAATAGGCACTGAAATCGTTCAACTAAAGTTTGCTACGCTTACTATGTGTTGCGGATAAAAATAAAACGTTCTATTACTTTTAAATAGCCATAAGACACTATTCTTTATAGCGCCATAGACAAAACAAAAGAACACAGATAAAGAAGGCTGCCACAGATGCAATACACCGACATACGATGAACTTTCATGTCTTTAGTCGACTAAGTATCTGTCAGATACTGATATCTGCTGATTAATAAATCGGTACCTAGTAAAAGAAACGTCATCAAATGTTGTTTTTTTTCTGACTTGTATGCGCGACGGTGACCGCTTATTTTTACAGGCTAGAAAACAATGACTAGTGATTTTACACTTACTCACGCGTGCGACATATAGATTCGTTAAAAACAGTGACAGGGCAATTATAGTATTTTCAACTGGCAACTACCAGAAAGCTTTATTTGTTGGCTTAAAATTGGATCATGTTGCCATTTTCACCCAAACAGCGCTCTCATATATACTTTAGTCTTTTTTTACAACCTTTACTTAGACTAAGATTGTGACTTAGACTGAGAACTGACATATAATTACATTGACAGTACATTGTTTTTAATTTGTTGAAATGTAACGAAATTTATGCTGCGTTACTTTTTTTTTATTAACACGGGTAAACTTCGTCCTTAGTTCACCCCTTCAAGGGTTGACTTTCGAAAAAACCCTTTTTAGGTTTATATCTTTTTTGTCACTATTAATGACATGTTCAAATGACGCATGCTGCTCGGAACGTATAGATTTCTTCGGACGCGTGAAAGACAAGGCCGGCGATATGGAGAGGATACTGAAGGAGAAAGACAAGCATGGTTTGTAGTAACTAATACTCGTATATAACTTGCACTTTAAAGGCTTGATTAAAAAATCGTCGTTTAATTAAACATTATACTATCCCCTTAGGGGTTAAAGAAGACTTAACTAGTATTATGACTTTATTTTTAAGATATTTTATGAAATGGTTCTGTTTTATAGCTGGAATTCGTTTAAATATTAGCATCTCTTAATATTTTTTTGGGTCAATATTAAAGTGCATTCTAATATCTAGCAGTGCTTTTATGATTTAAAGGCGTTTAATACCACTGTTCTTTAATACCTGTTAGATTAATTTAAAATTGCACTTATTTTTATTTGAAAACCTCTTGGGGATTGGTATAAGAAAGAGATTTTGAGATCAACAATTATTTAAAAGGATACTCTTAGGTGTTAATTAAACAACGTCCTATTTTCACTTTAAGGGGTTGATTAACGCTGTTCTATTATCTACGCGGTTGATTTAAAGGCTTTCATTTTCTCTTAAAATACATTTAAGAGGTTGACATAACAGAATGCCTGGATAGGGGTTGATTTAAAACCTCTCCTTTTAAACTTTTTATATAACTGAGTAAATAAGACTGCGCCGAGCAAACGCCGAGCATCCAGTAGCGCCCTCATTACTATTATTATGTTTTCTAATTAACTAAAGATTTCTGGAATCAGATGATGCGTTTTTGTAGTATAAGTAAAAACACAATTTATGGGATACATAACAAACTTTAATAACAATTACACTTTGAGTAGTCAGCTTAACGGGAAAAGGTGGCGACTTTTTTCCGTTAAGTTGATAACTCGAAGGTGAATTGTTATTAAACTATGTGATATACACTATAAGTTGTGTTTTCATTTGTAGTACAAAAACATACCGTCCAATTTCAAGAAAATACTTTAGTTTATTAGAAAACATCATAAAAGTAGTGAGGGCGCCACTGTACATCCGACGTACGCTCGGCGCAGTCTTAAGAGTAGGGAGATTTCTCTTTCATACCTCTTAGGGGTTAATATACACAAGTCCCAATTAACACCCCTTTACGAGTTATTTTATACCAATGTCTTATAACTACCCCTGTTAGATGAGTGCTTCTCGTGTGTTTAGACAGAAATGTGACCTAATTTGATGTAGGTATCCTGGCCAAGATGAAAGAAGGTGCTGAAAACGTGCAGACCAAACTACAGGCGAAGGCGGATCAGTTGAAAGGTCATTTGGAACCCAAAGGTAGGTGGATTTTTCAGGGATTACGCTTCGAGAAAAGAAAGTAGTTATTGTTTCGGTAATTTGTGTTTTGTTTTTAGTGTGTTTTGGTTAGTTGTGTTTCGTTGTTTGAAACAGGTAGGTAGCGTATTAAAAATATGGCGTTTAAGTTATACCCTTAAAGGGTTTATGTGATTTGTACTCCGTTGTGTTTAGTTTTTGGTTAGTTGTTTTTTGTTATTTGGATAGGTATATAGTATTATAATGGTATTTTTGTTTTCCTAATGGGGTTTTGTGTACTTTGTGTTGTTTTGTGTGGTTTTTAACTAATTTTTCGTTATTTTTTAGTAGTTGTGGATCGTAAAAGGCGGTTCTTTATTTTTTACAGCGTTGTAGAGGGGCTGGTTTTATATTCATTATTATTATTTTTTATATATTTAGTAGATTTTAAATTTTTCAAGTGTTATGATTTACTTTAGTATAGCATACTCGTATTGATAAGCAGTTGGTATAAAACTTTTATACTTCCTACTATTGTTGTTTGAATATTACTTTTAATTTTAAGTTAATTAGGTGTCCTTAATTCTTAAAATGATTAAGAAAAAATTGGAAAATATGGCCCTCGTTTCCTGAATTAAATCTATATACAATTTAGGGATAGGGAAGGGAATTACGAAAGGAAAAGGAAATGAGATGATTGCGATAGTGATGATGATGATCCAATTCTCACCTGTCGCTGTTAGGTTGGTAAAATGGGGGCTATGTTTATACCAAAACTGTACATGAAAGACACGTTTTCACTTGTTTTCGGATACCTATTTCGTTTTCCACCTTGTATGTATGTTTACGCTGGTACTAGCATTTTAAATATTTTAATATTTGGGATGACGACTGATTTTTAACTTTTCTATATGAAGGGTACACGGAACAATCACCGAACAGTCACAATAATTTATGGACATGACGCGTCTAAGTTTTCGAAATTTCGTGTTTTTCGTGTAAATGGTACTATCAGAATCCTTGCCTTTAAATAAAACAGAATTTGCTAACCCGTTTTTCATGAACAAAATTACTTGTGTTTAACATACATTTAGTTCAATATTTAGCAAGTTGTGTCAACATAATCGACTAATCGTCGTTTTAATTTTTATGGGGCGTTTTCAACGCTTAGTGGAAATGTCGGATTTAAGACTCTGATTTTTGCGCTGCTCTGCTATGATTGAATTAAATGCTTACAAAAACCGTTGCGATTGGCAAAACAAAAAACAAGTTGCCATCTAACTAATGAAACAAATGGGTCAATCAACTTTTCTTTGTAGCTCGTTGCCATGGTTACGTCTCCTGGGTCACTGTTTAAAACAACTAACTGAATAAAAGAGATAAAATACATGTGGCTGACCTAATGCCAGATGACGTGAAATGGTCCCAGCACAGCACGTTGGTTGTAAAACCAGCGTAGGTCTTCCGCTGGAACCATCTAACGTATTATTACAAAGTACTACCCCGTAAGTAGTAGTCCGTGTGGTAGCCGAATTAGAATAGTGCCACTCCGTATCTTTCCGTGGATGTCGTAAAAGCCGACTAAGGTAATAAAGGCGTGTAGTACTGTGTTAGGCGATGGGCTTGCAACCTGTCACTAATACACTGGTAAACATCTTCGCTTAAGTGTGCAAAATGTGGTTACAGAATTATCAAAAAGTTCTTATAGTTGTTGGAAATTCTGTAGCTCTGCCTACCCCACTCTGGGAATAAAGGCGTGAGTTTATGTATGTGTATGTATGTATGTATTACCAATATTACTAACCGAATCTCACCGATATCTACCGTATTTCCTACTCAATTTACCGTCTCGGTTTATGCGCAATTAGCTGTTATTGTATATATTATTCTCGGCCCAAGGTGATCTACATTCGTTAGTTGTGCGTCCGCAGCGTGCTCACTCGCCAACGGGCAGTGCGTCGAGCAAGGTAGCGAGCTTGCTCGACTGTAGAGAACCGATGTGGGTTATGTTTTTACTGATATTTTACGTAGCCCCATCTTAAAAGTAATGGGTCTATAATATCTGAGAGTGGACAGGGATTGCTAGGTAAAACCTGGTTTTATCTTAGTTATATAAGAAACTAGCGGTTCCCGAGCCCACTTCGTCGGGCAATAGTTCCCGTGGGAATTTCGGGAATTCCTTTCTTAGTGCACCTCTACGGTACCTAAGCTACGTCCCTTCCAAATTTCAAGTGCCTACGTTTAGCCGTTTAGGCTGTGCGTTGATATGTCAGTCAGTCAGTCAGTTTCTCCTTTTATATATTTAGATTCAGAAATATAGATCATCCGTGTGATTGCCGGGTTAGAATAGTGCCACTCCATGTGTTCCTGTGGATGTCGTAAGAGGCGACTAAGGGAATAAAGGCTTGTAGTACTGTTAGGCTTGCAACCCGTCACTAATACGCTAGTAAACATATTAGCCTAAGTGTGCTATGCTAATGTGGTAACATAATTATTAACAAGTTTTTAGAGTTGTTGGTAATTCTCTGCCTACTCCACCTGGAAATGAAGGCGTGATTTTGTGTATGTATGTATGTATATTATAATGTACATTAAATGGTTTTTGAGGTTCATTTGTCTCGCTGAGTCCTTGTAAAACCCGTACGGAGCCATGTCATGTCCAGCTTCTAGTTACCCGACTGCCGAAGGAAGAGGGTTATGGGTTTATCAGTCTATGTATGTATGTTCCTTTGCGGCGCGCTAGAAACTAAACGCGTGGGTTGATTTTGATGATTATGATGTCAATCGATTTGTCTTAATCTTGCGAATGTCACTAAAGATATGACAGTAATCAAAATTCAACATGGCAGCAACTAGACGCCATGTTGTGAAAAAAAAAGTCGACGGACTATGACAAGTCAAGTATTATTGAATAGGTATTTAAAAATCATGTTCAGGTTTCTTTCATAATTTTTCATTTTGAATGATGATTTAGGATTTATAACGATATAAAGTTGGTTGGCAACAGTTGGGTTTTAAAGCTTGCTTTTTGTTAGACTTGTTTTAGTTCTATACTAATATTATAAAGCTGAAGTTTGTTTGTTTGCTTGAACGCGCTAATCTCAGGAACTACTGGTCCGATTTGAAAAAATATTTCAGTGTTAAATAGCCCATTTATCGTGGAAGCCTATAGGCTATATATCATACTCACATAAACCTAAGCGTAGAGAGGGCGGGACGCTAGTATTAGATTAATATATAGAAAAAACTCATATCTGATATATCGAGATGTATGAGTTTGAAATTAATTATCTTCACGTTTAAGTTTAAAACCGTGCGTCACGAAATATGAGATACGAGGTTTTTTCAAAGTAATGACGATTTAGTCCATTCGCCATCCTTCCAGCCCGTGTGTTTGTTTGCAGAAAAGCCTACGCCCTCCTCAAGGCAGTCTAGATCTAGCTACGCCCCTGCCTACACGCGCAATTAGCTCTTACTCGCATTCAAATAAAGGTCACATTCCTTTGAATATTAATGCGAACTGGTTTTCAAATGAAAATTTACTTTAATATTTTACGTATTAGTATGATATTGCAATACTTTTGTTTATGTTGATAACGTTTATTGGCATATAAGTGTTATGCTTTAGAGTTAAGGTTGCGTTTTGATTGTACTTAGGTATTGTGTGTTGGCACATTTCTAGAAAGATTCTTCGCTTGATAAGAATTGATTTGATAATAAAAAGGGAATCGTGGTTGTTTATTTGTCCAATTATTTGCAATTTTAAGTCTTTAAATGGAGAAATGTATGGAATTGTCACAGGTCAAAGCCCGATAGCGGGCAGCTAATAATTCTTTCGAAACGCCTTTCGTCGAATGTATTGGATATATTATTAGTCATTTTCTTTTTACGATAGTCACTAAAATGGTGTCCCCTTGTTTTACACTATGGATCTTGGTCTGAAATAAAGAATTTTATTTTATTTATTATTTATTTACAGACTGAAAAATTACAGAATTTTGTTTCACAGAAAATGTTTCATATACTATTTGGTCCTTGTATTTTTGCTTCGTATATTTTTTTTTTTTAACTATTTACTTGAAAGAAACAAATTCGACAGAAAATCAATTCAATGAATTTTGTAATTTTATTTTTTCATTACACATACTTATCAAACAATATAATTATTTTTCAACGAATATTGTTTGGTCAGTGCATTTTTTAGAAGGTTGGGTTATAAGATAAATACTATATTATGATATAAATATGAGTGAGCGAGCGAGCGAAGCGAGCGAGCAAGACCTCTCTGGGCAGAACCGACTTGAATAGGTTAGGTTAGAAGGCTATGGCGGGAGCGAAGCGAAGCAAGCTCCCGCCTTAGCCTTCGAGGTTATTTTTTTTATATCTCTTGAATAAGCTATGCGATACCATTTGACTGCAAATTAAAATCGTATGCTTTTTTTCAAACGTTTCATTTCACACACCTTCACAAACTGCACCCTACTCTATAAGTTGATTTTATTGTTATTAAGTTATATTTTAAATAAATAATATGAGAACAAAGAATATTTAATTTGCTATTCTATGATATGAAAAAAGAAACATTGAATTTTATTTAAAATAAAAAACGATGATTTAAAAGTCTTCAAAGTAATTATTCTACATATTGATTATTCTATGAAATGATAATACGAGAAAAAATTTCTATGAAATGAAATTCTAAACAACTTCAGTCTGTAAAATAACGTACAACCCACTAAAATAGTTAGTTCATAGATATCTTATGGTTTCAACAGAAAACAGCTTGCGTTAAAATTCGATGAATTGATAAAATCTATGAAGTAAAATTGGATAAAATATTGGGTTACCCACGACAGCTTACGTCAATACTGTACTTATTCTTTAATTTCTATAGTGATACTAGTTATTACACACACACACGCATACACTCACACCTTCTTAGGCAGTAGGGGTCTTTCTCTCTCTCACTCAGGCAGTTGGTTGACTGTAGGTACATACATAAACTCACGCCTTCATTCCCAGAGTGGGGTAGGCAGAGCTACAGAATTACCAACAACTTGTTGATAATTCTGTAACCACATTAGGCTAAGATGTTTACCAGTGTATTAGGCTCACAGTTCCTTATTTTATCACTTGTTGCCCGCGACTCCGTTCGCATAGAAGTCATTATAAAAACCAATGGTAAAAAGCGCCGTATGTCAAGTCATCATCAAGCTATCATCAGACCAATTCATCTAGATCGGTTCAGCGGTAGACGTGAAAGCGTGACAAACAAAGTTACGTTCATATTTATATTTATTCATATATAACTGTACTTGTACACAAACAAATTCAAGAAGTAAATTTGCTACCTGGTCTATTTGAGATGTGGTCTGATTAAAGATGTGGTCTTTTCGAGAACCAGTCGTTTTGCTAACCGGTCTATTTGAGATGTAGCCTATTAACAATGAGGTCGTTTAAAGAACCAGTCGTTTTGCTACCCAGTCTATTTGAGATGAGGCCTATTAACGATGAAGTCGTTTAAAGAACCAGTAGTTTTGCTACAAAGTCATTCGGAGATATAGGCTTTCTGCGGAGATGGTCCTTCTGAGATCTGGACCTTATGATGGTTCAGTCGTTTTCACTATGTAGTCGTTATGATACCAACCCCAATAAAGTGTTTACATACATACATACATACATATCTGGTAAGACCTGATTTACTTTGGTCCATAAATGAGTTCATTATTTAAAGAACATGTTGGGTTTTTATCAACTCTGCAAAAACCATCGACCGGTTCGACCAGACATTAATTACAGTACAGTAATAAGTACTCTCAAAGGCAAAAACATACCTAAGAGTAAATATAGGATACCACAAAAAGCCCGCCCTCGTTTCGCTTCGTTTTCTGTAATACCTGTGAATGAACCAGAATATTAAAAACTTTCGTGAAAAATTATCTATGGTGAAATCCGCATCAAAATCATCTGCGTAAAGTTAATTTTTTCAGCCAAAATAATGCAACAAAATTAAACCCCTGACAATAAAACAGGTTTTATATGTTTAATGGGGTTACCTTTGTTTCGGCGAAATATATTTGCCAATTTGTATCGTTTGCCAACCGTTGCATTTGCCAACTGGCTTTGTTTTCTGTAACCGTAAATATTTCAGGATTTTATAAAAACGAACCTAACCTAACCTATAGGGTTCTACACAATGGTACCGAAATGAATCCTGAAATATTTACAGTTACAAGAAAAAACATGGGTTGACAAATGAAACGAACGAAAAATTGCAAATAAAGAATCTGAATTTGAATCTGAACGGTTGGGAAACGACACTTTTGGCAAACAGTTTTTTTTTCATCTTTGTTATCTGTGTATGTCTGTGGCATGATAGCTTACAAACGGATGGAGCTATTTGGACGCGATACTTTTTAAAATGTTGGTAGTTGAATCGGGACGGCGGTGCTTGCCTAGCCGTTATGAAAATCGGTGAGGCCGTTTTAGAGATCAGCTTTGAAAGATCAGGTACGCCATTATTTCGGGGTATTAATCTGTTTAATAGTAATTTTTACCCCGTGTGGTAGCCGGATTAGAATAGTGCCACTCCGTATCTTTCCGTGGATGTCGTAAAAGCCGACTAAGGTAATAAAAGCGTGTAGTACTGTTAGGCGATGGGCTTGCAACCTGTCACTAATACACTGGTAAACATCTTCGCTTAACTGTGCAAAATGTGGTAACAGAATTATCAAAAGTTTTTATAGTTGTTGGAAGTTCTGTAGCTCTGCCTACCCCACTCTGGGAATAAAGGCGTGAGTTTATGTATGTATGTAGTATTTTTTATTAAATTTGGGGTTTGGGTATATTTATATTTTCTGGGAAAAACTACCCTAAAGAATTTGTCTCTGCCTACCCCTCTGGGAAATAGGCGTGATTTAATGTATATACTATATGGCTTTAAACTCTGTACTAATTTCCGTCTTTCTTTGTAAGCCGCTTAAAACCGTAATGACGAAAAAGAAGCACACTCTGCACCTACCCTCGGGCACTAGCTAGTAGATTATTATTATTATAAGTAGACTAGCGACCCGCCCTCGCTTCGCTTCGGTTAATGTGAGTTTTCTGTAACACCCGTACATAAAGCTGAATTTATTATACATAAAAACCTTCCTCTTGAATCACTCTATCTATTAAAAAAAACCGCATCAAAATCCGGTGCGTAGTTTTAAAGATCTAAGCATACATAGGGACAGACAGCGGGAAGCGACTTTGTTTTATAATATGTAGTGATTATCTCCGTGTTACCGTGTTATAAAAGATGTTGCCAATGTACTGCATAATTTTGTATTTAAATTTGAATTGACACTGTTTTTGTTTTTTTTTGTGTAACTGCGAGACCGAGATTTGCTCGGGATGAAAAACTAATTTGACCGAAGATGTCAATTTCACGGATAAATTTTTGGCCCCCACAAACCCCACCCCACTTTGAAATCCTTAGAGCCGTTTTCGTGCATACAATTATGGCTAGTTTGATTGTATAGGAATATATTTTTCTATGTACATCACTAGCATTCATTGCTCTCTATAGCATTTTTATTGCATTTCTGGTATTAATTGGTTTTTCCTTTTCCTGTCCAGCCGAGATACGTATCTTTTGAGTGTGGTACTCGTATCTTTGCTCTAATCGCTGTAAACTGGGCGTTGGTCTCATTACTAAGATCATGTTGTGTTAACTTATCTCAAGTTATTTCCCTTTATATAGCCATGCGGTTAATTACTACGTTTAACAGCATTCTTGCTTTAGAGAATGGAATAAGGCGGGCGAAACTAATTTCCTTGTTAACGTTATAATTATAAGATTCAGGGTAAAATAAAAGATACGTATTGTCTTAAAAAACGTGTATTTATTTACACTTTGGCAGTGATGGCATTTATCTAGAAAGAGAGTTACTAAATGAGACCTTTTGAGTTGTTCCGTTGAGCATTCTATATTTTCCGTTGAGGTATTGCCTGGCAACACTAAATACATTGGATGTCATAATAATGTTGCCAGGAAAATTCGTTGCATACCAAAACCAAAACGTCGTTGAAATTGTCTACGGACACATCGGAATGAGGCTTAGGAGCTGTTGTAACTCAACGTGAATTAGACCAAAAAACTATGAAACTCTTACTAGCTTACATAGTTTTTAAGTTTTAGACACTTTTAGTTGGATAATAGACAGTTTCAACTAGGTTTTGGCTGGTTAAATCAGATTTACCAAGCGTGGACACCGTGAAGACCTAGGCCAGCGTAGCCAAGGGGAGCGATACCAAGAGGAGCGACTCCTAACGGAGCACCCCAGTGTCCAGCCCTGGCGGCAGCGATCCCGTTGTAAGCAGCAGCCTGAGACTGAGCAGCGGCGACGTAGTTCTGGGTAGCAGCCACACCGTTCCAGTAGGCGTTCTCGTTGATGTCGCGGGAGGTCTCAGCGGCTTGACGGACGGCTTCTGTGTTCCATTGCACGGCGGCTTCGTTCGCGCGCAGGTTGTTCTCTACCGCGGCGCGGTTGTGGTCCTGAGCCGCCACGGTGGCGTCAATGGCTGCTGCCTGGGCATCCCCGGCGTTGATGCCGTAAGCGAGGGGGGCCAGGAGACCGGCGGAGGCATAGCCGAGGACGGCGACGAAAGCGATCTGTTGGGCAAAGTTAAATAAATAAATATCAGGGGACAATGTCACACCAATTGACCTAGTCCCAAACTAAGCTCAAGGCTTGTATTATGGGTAGTAGACAACGATATAAATACTTATATAGAGAAATATATACTTAACCCTTTAATACAAAATTGGAAAATGACGTGTGTTCAAACCTCTTTAGTTTCATAAAGAGCATAGAAAAATAGTTACAAAAAAATATAAAAAAGTGAACCTTTAACTTGTTGAACCGGCTCAACATTGCGAAGAAAAGGGTTAAATACATAGAAAACATCCATGACTCAGGAACAGATATTCGCGGTCCTCACACTAATACCTGCCCTTACCGGGATTTGAACCCAGTTAAGAGTTAAGGATAGATTTTGGTCAATATAAAGCAGCTGTTAAAGATTTTCACGTAAAGCATGATAATGTAGATGGGATTAGGATTCATAAACAAAAGTGTCAAGACTTGTTGCAATGTTTTCTCCTAGAGGACGCTTGCGGTTTCGTGCGTGTGGAATTCAAAACCTGGTTTACCCTGTTAGGGGTTGAATTTGGAAAAAAACCCTTTATGCACTATCCACGGCTACCCAAGAAATATTATTAAAGGTCTGTTTCACAATCGACGAGTAAATTTATCTGTCATTTAAAGTTGGTTCTCTCCTTGTCTATTTTCAAGTGTAACATAGACATAGGGCTAAATTTATCCGTCAAATATGCTTTGCTTGTCGATTGTGAAATAGGCGGTAGGTCTCTAGTTATTTTGTAGGTCGCTAGGTTTTGGTTGTTCTTGTGAAGGAAGCTTTTTGTATTGTTTACTGGCGGCGCTTTCTGTCTTCACCCGGGCTTACACATAATAATGTTTCGCGTATGTTTATCTGAAATAATTTAACTTTCCAATGGTCTTTTTTTTCAAAATGGTGAAGTGGTTCCGGTGATAACCTTCCACATACAAAATCAATTGTCCCTTTTTATAATAGTGTAGATTTCTCAGATCAAATCTTTAAGAATCAGGGTTTTTTACCGTAGTAGGTACCGTTAACCCACAAGACGCGTTAATAATCCATTCAATTAATTAATTATGGGCGTAGAACGTGTTAATTAAGTAAGCACTCATTTTATTCGCAACAAAAGTTAACAAAGCGTTAAAACGGAAACGTACTCATAAATATGTATGTTCCATTAGCCGTCTTAGAACGCAATATCCTTCACAATCATACATTTTCATTATTACATACACTACAAATTGCATTACAACTTCCCTAGTTAGAGACGTTCAGTAGACCGGAAAATTATCTAGGAGGTATGCGTTTGTCCACAATTCGCGGATGATTTCACAGACGAAACCATTTTCTATTAATGTGTCTGTTTTGGCACTAATTTCAACCTAATTTATATGTTCAACAAAAAATAAAACCTTGTGATATTGCGAAGAATCGGTAATGCGAGTGTTGCCACAGATTTTAATTGAATTAACATGTGTGCGGCAAGTTAATGTGGCAACATTAGGTACATTTAGGTACATCGTGCCGAAATAGTTACACTTCATGCATCATTTTTGAATGAAGAATAACGTTAACACCTGTTGCCTTATTTCATGTTAATCATGCACAAACAACAAAAACACATCAACAACATGGCGCCGTTTTTAATGTCAGCCGATTTGTTTTAAAGCACTCATTGTTTTCCGAAAATGGAACGTTGTGAAACGAGCCAATGACAGCGGTTCATATTTTTTTCTCTAACTATGACACTGGCCTCAAAACTGCCATAACATAAAGGCCGGGCGTGTTGACAATTTTTAACGCGATACGTTCCAAACATGAACTTTTGAAATACGTTATCGAATCCAACATGGCGTATGACAATCTATAAATTTTGTAGCTGACTAAATTCTAATTCTAGGTCTTATTATGTTGTCTAGGAACTATTCGGACTGGTTTCGTTGGACCTAAGGGAGTGGTTGGGTATTTCGTAAGACAAAACACCTGACAGCTGAAATGTCCAGCAAAACGTTTCGTTTCGTAACATAAAGCCACGCTTTTGGAATAAACAATGTTTAGAGATCTAGATTATCAGGTAAAAGCGAGTAAAATAAACTACGAAGATTTAAATATGGACACACAATGTCGAAGAACGTCACACGTGATTCAGTCTTGACTAATAGAGCAGTTGTAGTGACATGTAGAAATAGAACATCTCGAAAGAGAATAGTTTTTTGGTAAAATTTGGATCATGTTGCCATTTCAATCCGAAATCTCGCTTTGCAGTATAAATGGGTATATGAGTATAGCTATTTATGCTGCATATTAAAGCCCAGATTTTCGCAATTTCGTCAAATTTTTCACCTTTTTGGGGATGAACAATATTGCCAGAGTTGAAAAAACTTAATACTTTCTGGTTATTTGAAGTAGTGGGAGTAATTTCAAATTTTGAATAGAATTTTACTTTGTGTTTTTGGATGCCTGCATTTCTCCGTTCTAAGTTCAATATAGCAACAGAATTTTGAATTATTTCCGGTGAAGTAAGGTGAAAATTGGAATACAAAATGTAAACGACCTGCAAATGCGTTCTAAAATCTAACGATGGAGTCAGAAGGTCTCAAACAGAATCTCCGCTGTACATTTTACTATACCTTATTGGATTGTAAAAAGGACCAAAACGGGCGCACCCGGTATGAACTCGTTAGTTTAAAGACTGTAAAAAAAGTACAGTCGAAAGCGAATATTTTTCTCGAAATATTGTTTTTGTGATGCAACGTTTCTTTAATATTTTCGCATCCAAGATTCATTAATCATAGATATAAGGTTTTACCCGTACTAATCACGAGTAGTACATGTATGGCACTAAACTAAATGTAACAGCTGAAGAAGCAACAAAAATGGAATGAGGATTATGCAATTCATTAGTAACCAAAAACCGTAGACAGTCAAAGAAATGCCCTATTTTTCAAGTATGTTGACACATGACATCTGTCACAATGACAGGACGCCCTTCAATAAATTCCGTATGCAAACAACATCGCGAATTGTTCAATAAGCGACCTTCACATACAACTGTCATTACGCCCCCATAACAGTGTTTATTGCGACCGATTAAGGCACAGAATGAATAAAACGGATGCATATTTAAATTTGCCGTTTTAAATGTTTTAAATGACTTGTTCTTTATTTGAATGCGTGTTTTTTTTTAATTGAGTACGTTAGGGTGTTTTCACGGTTGTTAATAACGGGTTATTTTAATGTTACGCGTTGATTGGATAATTTTTTCTCACGATATTTTATTTGTCGATTTTGATTGTTATAAAAAATTTAGTGAATACAAGCGTCATATTATTTAATTTAAAAATAGATTGTTATTAATTTTGACTGAAAATTACCTGTTTACTGCATTTAATTATAAATGGTGTTAAAATATGTCAATTGTTTTGAACAGTATTTTAGAAAAAAACGTAGGGACAACACAAGAGTTTGATCCTTATGACATTGCAATAAAATATAGTTAGTAATCACATAATAACATATGAACATATATGCAAAAAGGCGTATGAAACCTTGTCAAATCAATTAAATATCTTTGATTAAGTTTTTAATCCATTGAGATATATTTATAGATACAGCTTTGATTTGCACATGGTTCCATCAGCGTTTATGAAAAAGTGATAACGAAAGGCTGTTAAAACACTTCCCCTTGCCCAACATAAATGAGAAACGTCACTTGTCAAATTGAGCGCGAAAATTTAAATGCGTTCTAAATTTTGAAAAAAAAAGGCGCGTTCAAGATTTTTTATATTATTTTTATAGTCGCGTTCTGTTATCACTTTTGTATGTTTTTTTAAGGTAAGAAATATTACCAGAAATCTCATCTTGCACTTCTTAGTCAGACTGCACGATAGCTACTGAATACTGTCCAGTGCTGCGTTGGGTCTTTTATACAGGCGTTGCTGAACGCTGCGAGTGTAATTGAAAGTGGCCAGTAATCGTCGACACTATAAAGTATCTTTTGTTGCCTTACGAAGGGCTAGAGGTGTATAGGTATTTTAAAGTGTTTCCGTGTCTTACTATATGTGGCAAAGTAATAATTAATATGCGCTGGACACTGAGAAAAGCATTTGTTGCGATAAAGAAGGAGAATTTTGTATTATTATGAATTATGATAAATTATTAATTTTAAAATAAGTTTTTTTTCTTATATTGCTTTTTGTTTGTCTCTATATTTATAATTTATTTACTTTAATGTCGTTTCAGATGTATTTATTAATTCTCCCATTTAAGTGATTAGCACTTATAAATAAAAAGAATACCTAAAAAAACTCATTTGCGGAGTCAAAGGTTACGTATAAATGTAAAATCAAATATCAAACTTAGTGCCATTGTGATATAGTAGAAAAATATTCGTTTAGAAAGTACTATTTAGTGATTTAATTAAAAGTAAATTGTAGTTAACATTAGCGGGTAACTGTATTCGGCTAATGATTCGTTATTGACGCATTATATCCCTTGGAATTACCCGCATTTATCATTATACTTATAGGTTAAGTCGTTCGAGAAAACCCTAATAAATAGACCTAGGAATATTCGGGGCAAAATTAAATGACAGCTAGCGATTGACTTAATTATCGAGGCTTTTCCCATATATTAGTGATCGCTCCAAGTTTTGTGTGTAAAAACAAAATTTGATTGAAAGTATGCAATGAAACAAAATAGCAAAATAATTCTGGTTATTCTTTATTTTAAAAGGATTTTTTAATCTTCACTCATCATGAAACCCTAAGCTAAGCTAAGAAAGACCGCTAGAAGACCTGCTTTAAATAAAAAAAACAGCATTCAAATCGATGCACCCGTTTAAATGCTACGGTGGCACAGACAGACACACACACACACAAAAAAACACATAGCGTTCAAACTTATAAAATTCATTTTTTTTTTGCGTCGTGCGTTAAAAATTAAACTATTCTTTTTCTAACTCCTACATGTACTATTACTACGGTTTGCTCATGCATATTTTTTTTTACAGTTTAATGTCATTTTTGATGTTTTGTTGTAATTTAGACTTTATTAGTTTTTATATCTCGTTCTCTAATGCTCATAGTACAGTCACGAGATTTAATTTGGTGGGTACCTTAGGTCCAAAATCAATCTGACATTCTACAACAGTAAGGTTGAGTTTCCTAAAAGTTACAAATGACTTAACATCTCTAATGACATTGACCACTACAAGCATATTTTTCTTAAAATGGATCCCAAATTAAGTAACTTAGATTGGGACTAGGTCAATTTGTATCAGATTGTCTTAATACCTATTTATTCATATTATCCGTAACATCTATTAACACGTCACTTCTATACATTTTAAACTCTACGCAAAGCATGTTTACAAAGGAACTGATCAGATGGGTGGAGCAGGAAGCCTTTGGATCAAAATAAAAAACTGTCGCGCCCTGACATTTAGAACAACAAATATATTATTGCTGTCGTTTGCGGCGCCACTTGAGACGCGCGTCGCTTAATTACTATAGACAAAAAGTAGTTCTTAATTTCACCAACAGCATCTCTAACTTTGTTTTTGAATGCGTTTGGAATGTGTGTTTTCAGCCAGTATTGGATTTCAAAGTTTGAATTTGGAATTATGTAGAACATTAATTCTTGGTTTTTTTTTACAATCCAGTCCTAAACTAGAACGTGTTAGTTTAGTGTACGCGAAATAAGAGGTATTCCATCTCTATGGTCTCTCTCAAGGTTGGCGGTTAGGAAATCTTCGAATTTCAAATATTTATCCTAATATAGCGCTTAATATAGCGGCGTTTATCGCGTGATACATTTTGGATAAGGCATCTGTCACCTTCTGACAGGTAAAAAAGTACACGTGTCAAAAAGTGACGGATGCTTTATCCACAGTTGACACGCGATATAGACGCAGCCATTCTAGGCCCGATGAGTATTCGTTTGAATTCTCCATTAAAGATAAACCCGGACCACGTGCGCGCCCGTCTCGCACACGAAAGGTTCCGTACCATTCTTGTATGGGGATCCCTTTTTTTTTAATTAACATCAACCTATTTGTGCAAAATGTGCTTACAGAACGATCTAGTTTTTAAAGTTGTAGGTAATTCTGTAGTTTTACCTACCCCACTCTGGGATTACAGGCGTGTTGGTGTGTATGTGTTTTTTATTATTTGTTGTTATAGCGGCAATAGATATATACTTTGTGAAAATATCAACAGTCTACTTAATTACGGTTACATACATCCCGCTGACAGACGGACCGACAGCGGACTCTTAGTATTAGGGTCCCTTAGACACCTCTTGGCTATGGAACCCTAAAAAAGTAGTTTTGCCCCTAAAGGTATTTGAATCCACTACCAGGTATATGCAGGTTGCACCACTGCACCAACAAGTAATATGATGCAAATTGCAATGAACTTGCATCAGTTTTATGTAGTGTCCGACCGAAATTTCGGTTTCGGTTTCGGTTTCGGCCAGTTTCGGCCAAAAAATCAAGTTTCGGCCCGAGTTTCGGTTTCGGCCAAAAACGGCCGAACCCTTCGGCCGCGCCGAAACTTACAACATCGTAATAACCTTGTGTTACAAATAACGTATTTTTTTCACTTTATAGGGTGGTTAAATTTTCAAACAGAACCTCTGTAACTGTGCTGAAATTTCATTGTGATAAATCTTTGAAAGTAGAAACCTGTAATTATAGGTCGGCGAGATATTAATTTTAGAAAAAAACGGGCTTACTAACATTTTTTCGACTTTTTAAGGACTTTTTTTTTTTTATAAAAGGTTCGGTTTCGGTTTCGGCCGAAACTACAATGAAACCGAACCTTCGGTTTCGGTTTCGGCAAAATAACATGTTCGGTCGGTCACTAGTTTTGTCACCGAGCGTCGTAAAATTTTCACTCAAAGTCACTATATAGAGTGAACTAAGTAGGAGGAACCGGCCAAGTTCGAGTTGGATACGCACACGAGAAAGGTTCCGTGTCATTCTTGTAAGGCCTACTTTTTTTTCGTTATTTGTTGTTATAGCGGCAGTAGAATTATGTACTGAATATTTCAATGGAGAATATTTTTGACTTGTTTCGCAGCTTCAATAAAAGCTGATTCATGTAACAATTGAGGAAAATCATTTTTTGAATAGCTATAAAAATAACCAAGATATAAACCAACAAAGATTTGTTCCTAGCAAAACGGAATTTAACATGGAGTTTATAATGGCCGACCCGTTAAATGACGGCACAGCGCGTATCGAATCTCTATATCTATTCCAGAGGTCCCCAAACTTTTTTGTCTCATAGACCACTTGGCATTTTTTTCATATATGGTCACGAGCGTTAATTTGGGACCCGTTTTAAGATAAATATGCTTGAAGTCGTCAATGTCATTAGAGATGTCAAGTCATTTGTAACTTTTAAGAAACTCAACCTTATTGTTGTAGAATGTCAGATTGACTTTGGACCTAAGGTGGGTACCAAATTAAATCTCGTGACTGTACTATCAGACCATTGGAACCTTGACCCACCATAGAACTGTGTCACAGAGACGTTATGATTCAAGTCATAAGAAGTGTCAAACAAATTGTTTTATAATGTCACTGTGACACCGTTCTATGGTGGGTCAGGGTTCCATTGGGCTGAGAGTACATCCTATTGCTGGTTTTTTTCTCGCAACACCACTTAGCTGCCTCGCTCAGGTCTGATGGAAGCACAGACTGATCTTCTGGGACAGCCCAGAAATAGGGAATATGTGTGGATTGTTTTATATCGCATTTCTCAACTAAATATGAAAATACCGTAAAAGAGATCACCTAAAGTGAAATTAAAATTAAAATCGGCCAAAAAAAGCGGGTGATAAGCATTTTAAACTGCAAATTAGACAGCGATTAGAAAGAGATCCGATATGCACTGTGACGTCATGTAACAGGTCGGCCATATAAACTCCATGTTAAATTCTGTTTTACAAAAGATAGATAGGAACAAATCTTTGTTGCCTTATATCTTGGTTATTTTTATAGCTATTCAAAAATACTTATTTAAGTGACTGGTGCAAGTGGTGCATAATGCCTAATTATGCATACAGTCGCATACATAAGACATAACTTTATCTACGTGCATATCATAAGCTTTCTACAATATGTGTTTGTCGTTACCATGTATCTTAATGTTCACATTAAAGTATTGATCACCAATACTTTAATGACATATAATACTTTAATATCGCCATTAAAGTACAACCACAGACACAGGTTATTTAATATAGGGTATTGTGCTTATCGCTTCTGAACATATTATATTGAAGTTATGATATCAATCAATCAATCAATCATTTATTGCATATCACATTACAATTCAAGGTCGAACAAACAGGAATAGGTATACATGTGACACCCTGCAAGGCAATATGGATGTAGATAAATAATTTTTCTCGACTTTTGGTTTCATGAATCAGCTTCTAATGATGCTGTAATCATGAATATTGCCTATTTCACACTCACTCCAAATAACCTAAGGTTGGGGTCTAGTTTCGCTGGAATGCACTAAAGGCCGGCTGACGACATACTCAGCTGTGGTTACAATGACTTAAACTCACTTATTCGGGCGCAAGGGCGTAAAAACCAGTTTTACATGCCGGAATCGCGTGGCGTTCAATCGATAGTGTAATTGAGTTATCGGATAGTTAATGAAGATTAGTTGTCTGTCAAGTCATACACATTTTTTTTATAAGGTTATCCATTAGCTGTTGCCTGTGTCTGCGACGTAGAAGTGGTATTTCGTTATTCCCTCGAGAACTACTACTCTGCTCTGCTGAATCCGAGTTGATTTCAGTTAATCTTGTGATCTAACCTAACCTAACCTTTTTTTTTACTAGTCTAACCAAAGTAAGGTATGAAAAAGTCAGAGAGAAATGTGGAATAAAAGAAAGATGTAGTGACTAAGATTGAAAAGGGCATGCTTCGATGGTTCGGCCATTTGGAAAATATGGATGAAAGAAGATTGACGAAAGAGATCAGAACAGATCGAAAGTGAGTGGAAGGGTCGGAAGGGGCCGTACTTTTTGGAATCAAATCGGAGAAATACTAGAGTGCGTGCATGACTCGATGTATGAATGTGGAAGAAGCGAAGAAATTTGTTAAGATTGTAGTAAGTGGAAAGAAGTGGCCTCTGCCTACCCCTGATAGATTGTTATGTGTTTCAAAGTTTTTACTCAGCGGTCTTAATATTGGGTCCTTACCTATGAATTGGCGTTTTTTTACGTGTTTTATATTGTACGGAACTTATTCATTTCAATTATAACTTCGAAATTATTTTTAAATTTCATTAATACACTATGTTACAAAGATTTTAGATATAAGTAATATCTTACTTAATGTTTAAAATTAAAGTGTTGAACTCTTTTCATGTGCTGCGAGTTCAAGTGTTTCAATTACGCAGAGTTTTATGAAGCTAACTATTTTCAAGTAATTAAGATATGTATAATATAGCTTAGAAGTGTCCAATATTCCTGACAGAATTTTGTTTGGTTTGCATTTGACGTTACTAAATAATCCGCAAAATTAAATGTATGAAAACCACCGTTTTCATAAAATTCGCAATATAGAACGCCAATTTTACAGGTAAGGACCTAATATTTTATCGTCGATTGAAAAGCAAGTTATCTAAGAGGATCATCAAACAACTTCCTTATTCCCTTGTAAAAATAACACAAATTGTGTCACGTTAAGTTTGATATATCGTAAAACTAGCTTTAATACTGACGCTAATTCAATGTGTCGTTTTACACCTACCGAGTACCTATAAGTAATGCTTAAATGATAATTAGGTCTAGAACCTGTCTATATTGAGACCTGACCTAGACATCAGAGCTTGTAATCAGATATCGTTTTTATCCGAAGTAATTGAATCTGTTGGAGTTTATTTTCGACGCCATTTTGATTTGGGCTGTATTATTGATCGCGGCAAGATCTTATTCGAGAGAATATCCATAGTAATACATCGTTCAAAAAGGTCTAACTTAGTTTTCTGAAGATCAAGTGAAAAAGGCTTTAAGTCTAGTACACTTTGTTCATGTATAAACCATTTTTAGTACGAGTTAAGTTGACTTATAACCTTTTTCACTAGATATCCCAACATTTAAAATATAAAATATATCGTAACGCAGTACACAGCCTAGAGCCTATATTTTATAGGGTAAAACTTTTTAACTCGACCATTCATTACTGTCAAGTTAATAAGAGCTACGTAACGTTGTCAATTCGATAACATGTCAAATATGCGTAACGCTAACGGTAAACTATTATCGAAAACTGATTAAGGCTTGGACAATCATATTTAACTGCCTAAATAAAAAGCAAGCTTTAAAAACCTGCATTTTTTGATATACTTCGTATATATTTGAGATGGTCACGTTAAGACCTTACAAATGATACATATATTGTAATAATAAGTTTTTTTTTATTGACATAAATAATTGTCATTTTGCCATTGTTGTTATGTCAATTTTAACAGTTTAGGTATCCTATGTCATCCGGGATGGTGAAAGGATTCTAACTATAACCACACACATTTAAATCGGCTCAGGCGTTTAGAAGTTATGGTGGAATAAAGAAACATAGATACATACATCAATTCTGAAAAAAATACACTCCTTTTTTTGGGCAGTCGTGTAAAAACGAGTAAAATAACTTCGTTTTATTTCGGATAAGTTCGTATTTATCTTGCTTTCTCATTGAACGTACTAATGCTTTTGGTTGGTTGATACACAAAACGATGGGAAAGGATTATTCACAACATCTGTAATATGCCAGTCCAGCTGAAGTCTGCTTTTGGTTAAAAATATTGTGAACTTCAGTTGGACTGACCTATTACAGACCTGCCATTTTACAAGAAGTTATTTTTGCGTTTTTGAATAAGGAAATAGCTACTCCATGGATTTTGGAACCACGGTATACCACCAGAATCCTAACCCCTATACATAACTTTCGTTTGTTCCATTTGTAACTTATGACTTATGACAGACTGGCTCTTGTTCGACATACGCTGCGCGTGAGTCACTTTAACGTATTCTCCTCACGGCTGCCTGAACGGGGTGACCAGGTCGGTGGGGTAATAAAGCATGTTGAGAATTTGTCTTCACCAGGATTTGGCTATTTTATGATCCACTTACGTCATATTAACGGCCAAAGACTAAAGCCCTTGTTGTTTTGAATTACTTTAACCTGGGAATGACGGGCCCACCCCGCACGGGGTAAAAACAGCGATGCCCCTGTTACGTCATCTATACTGGGTGTCCCAAAAACCAACGCCAGAACTGAGAGGGCTGATAGAGCAGCTAAAAAAGCTATCAATTTAACCCCTATGTTACGTTCGGCGATGTTTACTAGTTTGGGAGATATTGATCAGTTTAATCTGAATTTTTGTAATTTTCCCTTATGTCACGAAAATTAGTTAATTTCATGTTTTATTTTATAATTTTTTTAGTGGTATCTTACATTATTAGAATCTTTATGAATCATCGTAGTTTTCATACACATTTGCTCGTTTTTTTAAATCAACTTTATGTGATTATTTGGCTAGGTATCCCAGTCTTTGTTTTTCAGTATGTATGGAAAAAACAACAGTTGATAAAAAAAACGAGCAAATAGGTTTAAGAACTTATCTGATTCGTAATAATTCTATTTCAATTGACACTGGCTCTATGTGTATATGAACTAATATTATAATATAACTAGCGACCCGCCCTCGCTTCGCTTCGGTTTCTGTAAAACCCGTACATAAAACAGTATCTATTATACATAAAAACCTTCCTCTTGAACCACTTTATCTATTAAAAAAAACCGCTTCAAAATCCGTTGCGTACTTTTAATGATCTAAGCATACATAGGGACAGACAGCGGGAAGCGACTTTGTTTTATACTATGTAGTGATAGTGAAGAGGAACGATTTGATTGTTTGTTTGCATTGAATAGGCTCCAAAACTACTGGACCGATTTGAAAAATTCTTTCACCATCAGAGTCCTACATTATCCCTGATAAACATAGGCTATGTTTTTTTTTTCTGCGCGGACGGAGTCGCGGGCAACAGCTATGTATATAAGACGCTGCAAGATGACCATATAAAAGTTTCTATATCAACCAATGAAGTCCAAGTTAATACTGGCGAGTGTACTACATATGACACCTAATTCAAATTACCTAGTGTTAACCTATTTAGTACACTATAATTGTATCTCATTAAGATTCTAAGGGCGTGGTTGAAGGCAAACCGACTATGCCTTAAACACTTTTTATAATTATGAAGAAATCATAATTAACACGAGCAAATTAAGGAAGTGGTCGGTAATTAGTTTCCTCTAGTTAAACGTAATATATCTCATTTTCTTGACATATCGCGGATTGTTCTAGGCCTTGTGAAATGCTAAGTTGTTCTAGTTTGAGTAGGTTGAGAGGTGACTGTGGAATTTATTGGGTTGTTATGGTTTTTCTGTATGATAAAGGCAAGATTTGTTAACCCGTGTAGTATCCATATATATTTAATGATATTATTAATGTGAAAGTGTGTTTGTTTGTTTATTAAATTTTTAGTGTTCAACGATTAAATCGATATATATATTTGAAATTTTCATGGTGAGGTTTTTTTTCAAAATTATTTGAACAAAATAATAATGCGACTTTTATTATTGGTAATTTTTTTTTTTTTTATGGCATAGAGAAGACAAACGAGCACACAGGCCACCTGATGGTAAGTGGAAACTGTGACCCATAGACATTCGCATTCACAAGACTGCAATGCAATCCTAAGACTGCAAATGCGTTGCCAACCCTGAGGACTAAGATGAAATGCCTCTATGCTAGTGATTTCACCGGCTGTCAATTTAACTCTTTGGGTAACGGTTTAAAAATTACCAATTTCCAGTCTCTTTATAAGGTATTTTAAACCAAACAAAATATTAAAAAAAAAACAATTGATACACTTTGCCAAAATCCGTTGGCTTTTTCAGATAGCTGTTTTAAAACTGCGCCGAGCGTACGCCGGATGTACAGTGGCGCCCTCATTACTTTTATTGTGTTTTCTAATAAACTAAAGTATTTTCTTGAAATTGAATGAAATGGTTTTGTACTACAAATGAAAACACAACTTATAGGGTATATCATATAGTTTAATAACAACTCACCTTCGAGTTATTAAACTTACCAAAAAAAATGGCCCCCTTTTCCCGTTAAGCTGACTACTCAAAGGGTAATTGTTATTAATAGTACATTACTTAACAAGGGCTGTAAAAGAAAGAAAGCCCGAAATCGCAGGTATTTGAGACCCGAGCCGTAGGCGAGGGTTGTAAATATGCGATAGAGGGCTTTCTTTTTTACTGCCCGTGATGAGTACACAATTTTACGTCTTCACCTGGCCACAATGCGAGTTTTACCGTGCGCGCAGCGTGCGATAAAACTCACATTATGGCCAGGTGTTACGTAAAGTTTGTTACGTATCCCATAAATTGAGTTTATACTTGCGCTACAAACACATTTTGTTTGGTTCCAAGGAAATTCTTTAGTTAATTAGAAAACCCAATAATAGTAATGAGGGCGCCACTGGACGCTCGGCGTTTTCTCGGCGCAGTCTTAAGTAGTTAATTTGTTATTTATTTTGGCGTTAAGACGCTTGGAATTTATCTGTCTCATATTAGTCGTATTAATTCACTGATCTCGAGTGAGATTCTAATTTGTTTTATCTCACATTCGTCTTTATAGTAACCGTGTTGTTAAAGATATAATGGCTAACTTATATCAACAATATGATAACAATTTAATAGGCTATTAAACACACTGGAATAGAAGCTAATAGAAAAAAAACCTCAATATATAAAGTCGTTACTGATCCGGATTGCCATCATTATCACTTTAAGGGTCTCGCTAGACCTATAGATGCTGAATCAGCTTGAGCCGGTAAGAAAAAGTTTTATATCCGTGCAGTAAGAGTGAAAAAGGCGTCGCTCGGCTTGGCTCGACTCGGCTCGATTCGGTGTTGCGAACGAAGCGACGTCTTTTTCACTCTTATTGCATGGACGTAAAACTTTTTCTTACTGGCTAAAACATGAACCAGCTATCTTTAAAATACGCCAGCTAGATCTTTGACTATAATCCAAGGCTCGGTTGTCTGTAAACCGTTGTTATAGTATAAAAGCGGTCTAAGCCGTTACTGCTTGTCTAGGTTTCCTATAGCACTAGACTGGACGTGTTTTATGTTAGGCGTGGTAGGCGAGTCGATATCGTCGGTGATAATACCGCGTAACCAACAAATTAAATAAGGTGCAAACTACACCTAAGCAAGCATATCAGTAAGGTACATTTTGCAACTGATTGAATTTGTTACTTACGCCGTATTGCAGTATTATCGACGATATGATTGTTATGATAGCTTGATACTGTTTATATTTTATGTTATTTCGCGATAGTTTTCTTGGCATGCAATAATACTAGCCTCTTACGGAGAAAAGGCACAAGTGCAATTAAATCATAGAAACATATACCCTCAAAGGTTATAATAAGGTTGGAAGTACAATACATATATTTCTGCCCTCCTTAGAAAAGAGGGCGTATGTCTCATACAGCCGCGTATGTATTAGTGACCTTATTTCTTAAGTCCGTCTTTAATTTCTTTGAGTATCAAATGGCGCACGAGTTATTTTTATTTAAATAAATAAAATAAATGGATAAATATCCGGGGACAATGTCACACCAATTGACCTAGTCCCAAACTAAGCTCAAGGCTTTTATTATGGGTAGGTACTAGACAACGATATAAATACTTATATAGAGAAATATATACTTAAATATATAGAAAACATCCATGACTCAGGAACAAATAATCGCGCTCATCACACTAATAAATATCAGCCCTTACCGGGATTTGAACCCAGGACCGCTAGCTTCGTAGGCAGGGTCACTATCAACTAGGATTTAATTGTTAAACTTATATAGCTCTTATTTATCAGGATTTACATACATACATACATACATAAGCTCACGCCTTCGTTCCCAGTGTGGGGTAGACGAAGCTACAGAATTACCTACAACTCTAAAAATTTGTTGATAATGCTGTAACCACATTTTGCACAATTAGGCTAAGATGTTTACCGGCGTATTAGTGACAGGTTGCAAGCCCATCCCCTAACCAGTACTACAAGCCTTTATTCCCTTAGTAGTCTTATGACATCCACGGGAAGACATGGAGTGGCACCATTCTAACCCGGCAACCACACGAGAAATTTGTCAGGATTTAAAAAGCGATAATTTAACAAACAGTTACTATATTCATTATATTTCGCTCCGTCCGAAAAGATTAGTAACCTGAAATAAAGACCTTATTCACATTGTAGTAACGCTTAAGTTGCCACCACTCATTGCACTACGTTGAGATATGAAAAAACGGGTAGAATGAAACCAATGCATATTTTTATGTAGGGTAGTTCCCTTGCCTCCCTGTTACCATCCAGCGCCCCGGCTCGTCATTCGCAATTTAGTGCCTCGCCACTCAACACTAAATTTATAATACAATAAATAATTTATCTCCGCGTTATTAGAAAAGTTTAGTTCATTCCTTTTACAATGCCTAAACGTAAGAAAGTGGATGTCACGGAACTGGATCGTCATAATAAGAAATTAAAACGTATACAGAACGAACTTAAAATGAAAACGCGTAGTTATCGACGAATAAGAATTATGTCGTCGTCATCGTCGTCGTCGGCAACGTCGCGGATTGCTTCGCCTGTTCCGGATCAAACGCAAGGTAGGTTTATTACATATCTCATAGAGTAATCGCTAGTGCTCGACCTTGACCTACTTTCCAAATGCACTCTGAGCAGTCTTTGGGGCTGTCTCGACGCATATTGATACAGTCGGTTACCGTTCTGTCCTGTGGGGACTTAACACTACCGACTCATCGTAATGGTCAATTAACTACGCATTACAGTGATAAACTAAAAAATACGTTAATGGACTAGTTCGGAACTAGTATAACTGTGAATTATGTTCTTGAGCACGTACATTAAATAAGCCTATATACCTACGTCCTAACGTAAAAATCATAACTATGTAGTTATAAAATTATGCACGACACTGTCACGTGTAGATTATCTTGCTTGATGACGACCTTCGTCATGCAAAACTGGTTTGCGTAAAATTCTTTGGGAGTTTTATCTTACCTGAGTTATCATGTAATAATTATTAAAGTCAATATCTTCACGTCTTTCAGACGGACCATCCTCGCATCCTATTGACGTAGAAATGGGTACGACGCCTGACGAGCAGGCTACATTTATTGAAGAGGAACCTTGTCGTTCCAACACGGCAATGGATCAAATTTCACAGTTGGAATTTGAAGGAATAAATGATGTCGGTGAATCAACACTGGTAACAGAGACCACAGATAATGCCTTAGACAGCATTGTTTTAGATATTTTGGGAGAAGATCCTACCGTCATTACGGACTATGGCAAAGAGATTAACAAAGACTTAGCCAGCCGCCTAGAACACTTTGCAACAAATGGGCTAACCAAAGAGTCTAGGAAAGAACTCAATGATAAATATCTCATACCATCTAACTGTGCTCGTATCGGAGCCCCCATTCTGAATGCCGAGATCAAGGCAGCTCTTCCTGAATCTATCTTAAAAAGAGACCGGGCCATAGAGGCTAGGCAGAAATCACTAGCCAAAGCCATATCCTGCGTGTCATCTGCAATTACGGACCTATTAGTTATTGCAGATAAAAACCAAGAATTACTTAAAAAACTCATGGACAGTGAAAGGTTCTTATGCGATATTCAACATGCTGAATCTAAGACACGCAAAAACTTTGCATTATATGCACTGAAACAGGACCTGAAGGAACATCTGTCTAACACAAAAATAGACAAATATCTTTTCGGAGAAGGCCTAACGGAAACGTTAAAAAACGCTAAAGCTGTCAATAGGTCAGGAATAGATCTTAATGTAGATGATCGAGCTTTGAAAAGACATCCTATGCAGGCGCCCTTCGCACAACCTCAGAAGAACTTCCCTGGGAAGAATTTAAACTGGAGGTCTGCGGCCCAAGCTCGCAGGCAGCAGGGACCGCAGAGGAGCCGACAGCCTGCAGCTCCCGGCAGCACCTACAGGGACTACCGGCGGCACGCGCCCGCGCAGTTGTCGAAGCCGTCGCCGCGTCAGCCGGCTCAGCCGCGGCACACCCGCCGCCCGTAGACGAGGTAAAACTCACTGGACAACTAGCACATTACTATGAACAATGGTCTCTCATTACAACAGACGCAACCATTTTAAAATGGATTAAAGGGTATAAGTTGATTTTCTCTCGACCTGTTATTCAACATCATGTCCCAAGGACACCTAAATTTAATCACTCTGAGACAGTACTTGTAGAAAAGGCCATTAAAAACCTCATAATCGACGGGGCTGTATCTGAATGTCAACCGTGCGAATATCAATTTATATCGGGTTTTTTCTTACGACCAAAGCCGAATGGAAACATGCGTTTTATACTAAATTTGAAAGAACTGAACAAATTTATAGATACTAACCATTTTAAATTAGAGGATTTTCGTACAGCTATTAAACTTGTTACGGTTAACTGCCACATGGCCACAATTGATTTAAAAGACGCATATTTTTCCTTAAAAATTCACCCATCGTCTAGAAAATACTTACGTTTTCTATGGAATAATAAAACTTACCAATTTAACGTACTTCCATTCGGCTTAAATACAGCCCCATATGTGTTTACTAAGTTAATGAAGCCAGTCGTAAAGCTACTGAGATTAGGAGGGTTCTTGTCAACTATATATCTGGACGATTTGTTTCTAATAGGACAAACTAAATATGAATGTAATGAAAACATACTTACCACCCAAAAATTGCTCCGCTCCTTAGGCTTTGTTATTAACATGAAGAAGAGTAATCTTGAACCTACAACGTCATGTAAGTTTCTTGGGTTCGTTATTAATTCTCACACTATGCAAGTGAATTTACCTGATCGAAAGAAAACATACATCAAATCGGAATTAAGTAAATTTATGAAATTAAAACGATGTAAAATTAGACACTTCGCGCAATTAGTAGGCCTTCTAGTTTCAATTTGCCCTTCAGTAGAATATGGGCTACTATATACAAAACAACTGGAACGTTGTAAATATCTAAATCTAAACTGTAATGGTAATGACTATGACAAATACATGAATATACCTAGTACAGTATTACCAGACTTACAGTGGTGGTTGGAAACAATTGATAATTGCAGTAAATTGATTAGGAACGACAATTACGCAATAGAAATATTCTCGGACTCCTCAACTACTGGGTGGGGGTGTTCCTGTGGTCAGCAGACTGCCAGTGGCGCGTGGTCCGCCACTGAGCAAGACAAACATATCAACTATCTAGAATTGCTAGCTGCTTTTATAGCCCTTAAAATATTTGCAAAATCACTTTCTCACTGCCAAATTCTACTCAGACTAGATAACTCCACGGCTGTTTCTTACGTAAACCGCATGGGCGGAATCCAGTACCCTCACTTGACACAGGTAGCTAAAGACATTTGGCAATGGTGCGAGTCACGAAATATCTTTGTTTTCGCCTCGTACATAAAATCCGCCGATAACATCGACGCTGATTCCGAATCGCGACGAATCCACCCTGATATTGAATGGGAGCTATCAAATGGGTGTTTTCAAAAATTAGTCGACAAATTCGGGCAGCCTGATATAGACTTATTCGCGAGCCGCATTAATAAAAAATGTCCCAAATATGTATCGTGGCACAAGGATCCTGATTCTTTTATTGTTAATGCTTTTACCATCAGATGGACTAAATATTATTTTTACGCTTTCCCTCCTTTCTCAATTATTCACAAAACCTTGAGAAAAATTATTGAGGATAAAGCGACAGGAATATTAATTGTTCCAGTATGGCCAACTCAGCCCTGGTACCCAGTTTTTACTAGGCTACTCGTTTCAGAAACCGTATTACTCAAAATAAATGACGACACAATAACTACTCATTCCAGAGACAACCGGATGTTCCAGTCGAACCTTATCCTGGCGGCAGGGATTTTATCGGGACAGCGCTATTGCAACGAGGTGTACCCCAATCTTCCATAGAAATTATGCTCGCTTCAATATCAGCAAACTCTTTAAAGCAGTACAATGTATACCTAAAAAGTTGGTTCAACTTCTGTATCGAAAATAATATTAACCATTATAAAGCGACTGTCCCTAATATTTTAGGATTCCTGACTGAGGCTTACAATAAAGGCAGTCAATACGGTTCGCTAAATAGCGGTAAAGCAGCTTTAGCCTTAATACTGGGACCGGAAATAATGTCAGACAATAGAATACAAAGGTTTTTACATGGTACATATCGGCTTCGTCCCCCGAAACCAAAATATAATATAACGTGGGACACAAGCCTCGTCTTAAACTTCCTTGAAACCGTTTACCCAAATGAACAAATAAGCCTAGAACAACTGTCCAAAAAATGCTCGACTTTACTGGCTTTAGTCACTGCACACAGGGCCCAGACACTATCGAAGATTAATTTGGATAATGTAGAAACGTATGAAACACGATTAGTCATTAAAATACCCGATCTTATTAAGACTTCGCGGCCAGGTTCCAAGCAACCCATGTTATTATTGCCATTTTTTAGAGAAAACCCTAAGTTGTGTCCTGCTATTACCCTGTTGGATTATATCAAAAAGACTGCACCTGTACGCAAATCTAAGTCACTTTTCCTAAGTTTCAAAAAACCTCACAACCCAGTAACTTCACAATCATTGAGTCGGTGGATTAAAAGTAGTCTAAAAGACAGCGGAATCGACGTGTCGATGTTCTCGGCGCACAGCACGCGGCACGCGGCGGCGTCGCGCGCGCGCGCCGGCGGCGCCAGCCTCGACCTCATCCGCAACACCGCGGGCTGGAGCGGGACCTCCAACACCTTTGGCAAGTTCTATCATAGGACAATACTAAATAACGACGAAGCTTCATTAGCTAGTATAATATTGAATCGCTATTAATTAATATTGATTAGATACTTAACATCCTGATACCTATACGTAACGTACCCGATCCCTATTACATAGGTACATGGTTAATTAATGTAATAAATTGTCATAAATGGTTATGTTTTGTTATAATGATAAGTTGGTTTTTGTTTAATAAAAACTGATTATATACATACATATTATTTTGTTTTTTGTGTGTGAACAATGAGATGAAACCCTACAACCTCTCTCAAAGTCTACAATGTGAATAAGGTCTTTATTTCAGGTTACTAATCTTTTCGGACGGAGCGAAATATAATTAATGATTAAACGAACTTACCAAGTGAAGTTCTAACATAATTAATGATTAAACGAACTTACCAAGTGAAGTTCTAACATAATTATATGAGCTCCGTCCGAAAAGATTAGTAACCTGAAATAAAGACCTTATTCACATTGTAGTAACGCTTAAGTTGCCACCACTCATTGCACTACGTTGAGATATGAAAAAACGGGTAGAATGAAACCAATGCATATTTTTATGTAGGGTAGTTCCCTTGC
>OZ014465.1:6831183-7018376 GCA_963966035.1 Acleris laterana | reverse complement strand
TTCCCGCCTTGTAAAACCTGTAGTGAATCAAGTTTTAATGAAGTGAAATGAAATACTAAGGTGGAACCAAGTAGAAACTCAGATATCTGATATTTATTGTACATAATAGTAGTTAATATAACTTATAAGCTGTCAAGAGAGATGTTTTCAGTTATTTTTTGTATGTAAATGGAATTAGATTATAGTCAATTGGGGCTGACAATATTGGTAGTAGCTTTTACTTTGCATTGAGCAAGCTTGGAGTTGCACATACGCTTAAAATTTGGAGGTTGTGAATTTTTGCAACCTGACTGCTAAAGCTATTATTACTGTGTGTATTATGAAAACTGCATTAAATAAAAGCGTATTATATTAGTGTCTATTATACATATTTTTAAAATTATGAAAATTTATTTTATTTTTAAATGGTATAAGAAATACTGATGAAGAAATACATAATGTGTGCAATTTTTAGTTTAGGTACCCCTATAAACATCGTGTTTTATTAAGTTGCTGACACTATATTATATCTAGGATTACTTATTATTATCAGTCAACCATAGACTAGGATATATCGATTTTAGTGGTTTAAATAATTTATATAATGAAATATTTCTTAGTTTTATGTCCTTTCGTTTTTCCGTTTTGGTATTAAATAAAGCATTTGGTTTTAAAAAATTGGTGTAAATTTGGCAAATCTTAAATCGTATTTTGTAAATCTATGGAAGAGAAATATATGTATTAGGAAGTGACTATTTTTTTGTCCATTGAGAGGTCTTCCTCCAAATCAATGTATATGTAATGTGTAAATAACTTATTTCAGTATGTGTAGTTCCTATATTGTACTGTATTTGGCGCTGCCGCGTTCATCAATCACCAATATCATTCATTAAACGCTGCATGTACTTCACGCACGCAGTGTTGTCCTACAGTAGCATTCATGTTGACAAGATGTTAACAACATTTTGTTACTCTGTAAAAAGTGCAATCTTTTGGTGTAAGTAACTAACTGTTTATCAGTAGCCATGTACAAAGTTACATTTAATTAGTGTAATGTTTTTACACAAACTGCTATTGATAAGAAAGGTGCCATTTTCACTGGCATAAGCTATTCTAAACTGTTGTTCAACAATAAAAATATATAAAAAAGTGCGAGTTTTTCTTCATAACAACTGACTGAGTGCAGAAAACTAAATTGTTTGTATTTAATCTTTCTTATCTTTGAAAAAATAGAACAAGATATTGTAAGTAACTGTAATATTACTTTGTAATATTATATTAAGCTTCAGTACCGTTATTCGAAGCCTAATTAAATATTTGAGAGTGGCAACACTGTTTGGTGTGACGTAACGGTCGCTGATTGGTCAATATCCCCGCTCCTTTTTTCCCGCCACGAGTTTTCCTTTACTCCCACCAGGTGGCGTCGTTACGGCTGGAGCCGGAGCGCGCCTTCTCCTCATTGGCGTCTTGTTTGTCGAAACGTACGGTTGACAAATTCAAGGAATTTGTAAGTTTTGCTGTTTTATTATTTAACGGTTTTTACCGTTCGAAAAATAATTTATTTTTAATATTAATCGTAGTTCATTTTACAGATTAATACTGTGAGATAAAACAGCATGTCGGACTCAAGTTCTTCTAGCTCGAGTTCATCATCCCAAGAGGAGATTACACCCACTCCAGACCTGTCATCACAGCCGCCACCGCCGCATCCTGTAGCTTCAAAAAGGAAAGCAAAGAAATCACGGTCTGCGCCAAAACGGAAGCGGCAACGTCGTAGCGATAGCGATGCTATACAGCAATTGACCAATCAGGTTAGCGAAATTCAAAATTGTATCAGTAATATGTTGCAATTACAATCCATGGGCCCCATAGCCCCTTCGGATGACTGTGAATATGAAATAGAGGGTAACGTGAGCGGCGAGTTATATGAAACAGTCGATCAGGAAGCCCAGGCTTCCGATGATAATTTATCAGCTATAAAGTTCTCGTTAAATACCGTTCTTAAGGAGTCATCGATTCCAAAATCCTTGCCCGCTCACGTCAACCTCTTAACTGCTGTTCAGCACTTTGATTCAGAAGACTGGTCAAATGTTAGATATTCTGAAGTACAAAAGTCTTACTGTTCACAACCGGCCTTTACAGACCTTGAAACAAATGACGAATTAAAACCTTTCGATAAATTTTCAAACTTGAGTGTAATCGAACGCGGCTTTGCGGCGCTAACACACGCACTCATTAAACAAGGCGAGGCCGCCGAGGCTTCCTTTGAGTCACTGGTAACATGGTCGCGAAACACCACAGACTTGACCCCGCAGTCATTGCAAGATAAAATTAAGGAACTTTTTGTTGAGGGTAGCTTTAGAAAAATTTCCAATGACACTTTGCAATTAGCTTGTGGTCACCGTGCTGACCTTATTCAACAGCGACGAGATAACATTCTCCGCTCAGTAAAGGACAAGTTCTTTAAGGAATACTTAAGAAAGATTCCGCCAAGCTCTCAGCATCTCTTTCAAAAGGAACCCTTTTCTGTAGCCATAGAGAGACACGGCGGGAGCTCTAAGATTTTTTGGCCGATTCGAACGGCAAGTCAAAATAAACCTGCTGCGCAAGCAGGCACAACTCAAACTAATTATGGTCATAAAGCACCCGCGCAAGGTGCTTACTTCGACCCATCCAGACCGTTGCCTGCGCAAGGGAATCACAATTTTATGATGGGCTGGCGCGACACTTTTCGCCCAACCAGACCGTTTACAAGTTTACAAGGAAGGTCCGTTCGCCAACGAAACACAATACCAAGACCCCAGGGTCCCTCTGGCTATCAGCAACCAAGCGCCCGTAATCACGGTAGGTCAGGGCAGTACGTTCCGCGCAGGGACTATACCCAAAAAAGGAAGTTCTGACTTGAGCACTTTTCGAGCGGGGCAACTAAAGAACTTCGTAGACGTGTGGGAATCGCTCCATGCCCCTTCACCCTTAATAAAGTTGATCCTAGGTTTTCGAATCCCTTTTTACAGGAAACCCCCGCTTTTCTTGCCCAATCAAAAGTTTCAAACCCCATACTCAAAAGGAATGCAGGAAGCCATTCAAATATTATTAAAAAAGGGAGTTTTAGAACCTGCGAGCCATGGCCCCAGTTTTGTCTCTCCAATGTTCTTGACCCCGAAAAGCGACGGCTCCTCCCGTCCAATCTTCAACCTGAAAAGGTTAAATTTGTACCTACCAATCCTAAAATTCAAACTAATAAACATGCATCGAATCCCAGCCTTTCTACAGCCCTCAGATTGGCTGGTAAAAATAGATTTATCGGATGCCTATTTCCACTTGCCAGTCGCGGAAAACCACAAGAGATTTCTCAGGTTGATCTTCAACGGTCGTCTGCTACAGATGACCTGTCTACCTTTTGGTCTGGCCTGTGCCCCAAAAATGTTTGCGTCTCTAACCAATTGGGTTGCCCAAATTTTAAGGAAAAAAGGGATCAGGGTCATAGTTTATTTAGACGATTTTCTACTAGCACACCCAGAGACCCTAACAAAACAAGCCCTCGAGACTGTCCATTTACTAAATCAGTTAGGCTGGCAGGTCAATCATATAAAGTCCAAGCTGTCCCCTCTGAAGGTCATAGAGTACCTAGGTATATGTTGGAACCCTCACACCAACAGGAAATTCCTACCGGCCAAGAAATGCACGGCACTAAAGCAGAAAATAGGGGTCTTGTTAAATCGAAAGTCAGCGAGCCTAAAAGAAACCCAAAGCATAGTGGGGTCAATAAACTTTGCCAGTTTTCCAGTTTCGCGAGGACGATTAAATCACAGAGCCCTCTTAATGTTTTGTCAACGCCTTCTATACATGCCCGTCCATCACAGATTCCCTATTCCACAGAAGGCTCTGCTCGAACTGTCTTGGTGGATGAACAATGTAAACAGCTATTCGTTGATTCACTATCCACCAATTCACCATTATCTCGTGACCGAAGCATCAATGCTAGCTTGGGGTGCCCAAATAGACAATGTAAAGTTATGGGGACAATGGTCTCACGGCGAATCAACTCTCCATTCAAATCGGAGGGAAATGCTAGCAGTTCTATACGCCTTAAAAGGTCTCTGTCGTTACCTAGCAAACTCAACTCTAATGATACAAAGCGACAACAAAACTGTAGTTGCCTACTTAAGGAACGAGGGAGGAACTCGGTCTCCGGCCCTAATGAATATATGTTACAAAATTTTTCATCTTGTAGACCGTTACAATATTCATTTCCAAATTCACTATCTCCCCGGGAGTTACAATTGCGAGGCAGATCGGCTTTCTCGCCTATCTGCCAACCCCGAGTGGCATCTCCTGCCCACAATCACAAACAGAATATTCTTGAAGTGGGGAACCCCAACAATAGACCTATTCGCGTCGAAAATGGCGCATGTAGTCCCCAATTATGTTTCACTAGACGCGACCGATCGCCAAGCTCAATTTCACGATGCATTCAGTCACACGTGGGAGTTTCAGCTGGCCTGGGTATTTCCACCTCCATTTCTGATGCCTCGTGTCCTATCTCACCTGAACACAGCAACAGGGTTATACTTGATCGTAGCCCCGCGGTGGCTGATGGTATTTTGGAGGCCCGACCTCAAAAATCGAGCTCTAGCTCCACCGTTCACAATACTTACTCTGGATCAAGTTCTAGTAGACACGGCCACGGGCCAACCACCACCACAAACCCAGGACATGACCTTGGAAGTATGGATATGTGGGGGTGGGCGGAGAGTGTAAGGAGTTGGTCGCAGGAACAAAAGAACTTGTTACTTTCTAGCTGGCGACAATCTTCCTTAAAAACGTATAAGCCAGCTTGGGAACGGTGGTGCTCATGGTCACGAGATCATAAAGTTGATATTTTTAAGCCCCGTGCCGCCGACCTGGCCAGGTTTCTAATTGATTTAGGTACACCAAAAAGTCGGTCTAGCTTATTCTAGTCCATAAGTCTGCAGTTGTTACCCTTATTGACCCTGATATGCACTCTAATCTAGCTTCTCACACTCTTGTGAAGCATGCTTTAAAGGCTATTTCCATTCAATCTCCTAAAGTAAACAAAGTACCCATATGGGATACTGACATTTTAATAGAGTCATTAAGAAACGGTGCTGTCAATGAAAATAGCCTTTATGAATGTTCAAAGCGAGCCGCTATATTGCTTTTGTTATGTTCAGGCCGCAGAGTCCATGACCTCACACTATTATCCATTAATTGCAATGATTGTGTCATAACTGAACATTCAATAACATTTTGGCCTATCTTCGGATCTAAGACTGATTCTGCGACATGTAGGCAATCGGGATGGCGTTTACTTCAAAATAAGGATTGTAAAAATTTAGATCCCATATTTTGGATTAAAAAAGTTATCTCGCTATCAGCCGAACGACGTAGCAGTAGCATATGTAAATTTGATAATTTGTTTATAACAACGTGTGGCCCTCCCAAGGCGGCATCTCGAACAGTTGTTGCGAACTGGGTTAAGAAAGCGCTGCTTGACGCCGGCATCCGAGCCAGCCCGGGTAGCGTGCGCCCAGCAGTAGCATCTAAAAATTGGGTACAGGACCTCCCTTTAGATGATATCCTAGCTCGCGGCAACTGGCGCTCACAGAACACGTTTTTAAACTACTATTGTAGGGAAATTAAGCAATTAGCACCGGCCTCTACTGTAACCAAAACCTTTGCTCCAGTAGATAATTAAGATTCGGAAATGTATGTGTACAAATTTTGATTATAATCATGTATTTTTGTACTTGTTGGCTAAGAGGGGAGAGTAAATAAGTATAACAGTCTGTACCGATTCCATTTATTTTTACATAATAAACACTTACCAGTGGATTTCAATTTATTATATACTAATCTTAGATTATTTATTACAACACAAAACTGCAGTGTTTGATTACATACCTAACAATACATTGTATTTTCTACTGTTATTCATTTATGAAACTGTTACCACGATTCAATTATGGTTATAAATTGTCTGCAAATAAACATTCATAGTGATTACTGGTATTTTATTTAATCTTCATCACACTTCATGAATTATCTCTCTTGTTGAGTTCTAATAATAATAATAATAAGCTTCTAGCTTACTATTTCTGTAAAAGGTTTGGTAATAATTACAAACCCATTATTTACATAAATATGAGGTGCCTAAACTCGATCACATTGGCGTCTCACCACCAGGCGATAACAGACAGATCTCAAATATTTAATTAGGCTTCGAATAACGGTACTGAAGCTTAATAGCAGTGTTTTACCTTACAATAAAACACTTATTAAGCGAAATACCTTATTCGAAGCCTATACTTTTATTTCTGCCAGGCGGTAGATTCATTTTATTTGCAATGTTCCACTTTCACTTTTCAGTTGTATTTTAATATTATACTTGGTGTTTTTTGCACTACCACTGTATATAGTCGTATGGAAAGTTTTAAAACATTTACTTCACTGAATTTTTTGTTGACATTCACTTTGATAATAATTACTAAGTGGTACATTGCTTTATTTACTGATTAAAACGATTAATTTTGAGATCCAATGAGGAGAAGGCGCGCTCCGGCTCCAGCCGTAACGACGCCACCTGGTGGGAGTAAAGGAAAACTCGTGGCGGGAAAAAAGGAGCGGGGATATTGACCAATCAGCGACCGTTACGTCACACCAAACAGTGTTGCCACTCAAATATTTAATTAGGCTTCGAATAAGGTATTTCGCTTAATAAGTGTTTTATTGTAAGGTAAAACACTGCTAATATTTATAATATAATATTCAGGATGACAGGTAACTCGACCTATTCCTTGAACTTGTTACACTAGAGCTAATTTGCAATAATTTTGTCCCAGTTAACTTGAGGTCTATTATAACTGGTTTTCGAGTTTTTTAATTTTTTACTTATTAAATTTTCCGTCTTAACCCTTTAACGCCCACTGTACACACAGCAACACATCTAGCTATACACTTCAAAAATCTGAAATATTGCGTGAAAGAGTCTCACTAGAATCGAATGTTGTTGACATAATACACATATATACATCTCTTTCTTTTTCTCTCTGCTCCGTCTTCAATGGTTAGTTAGGTGTGTTGTGTGTACTCGCACGGGTATAGTTGCCGGCAAACTTCTTGAACATTAGGCGAGGTGGTGGGGGAAAGTTCGCGCATCATACACATTCGTGCAAAAAAAGAACCTTATTTTTAGTACAGAATATTTAATGGTTTAAAAACATGTTTATATTTTTATTAGAATAACACTAAAAAATACAGGAAATTAGTCTTTAACTAAAAAAGATATTCCTTCCATTAAGGCAATACCAGCGCTGGTACTAGATCTTGATTCAGGGGATCTGGAGCTGGTCATTGTTTCTTGACTATCATGAATATATCGTGATGTTGATCATCATCATCAGAGTTATTGTCGGAGTCATCATCGGAGTCTCTTTCATCGTCGGCATAAATTAAGAATTGGTCAGTGACCAAATCTACCACGCATACACTATCTTCCGAGCTTGTTTTGTTAAAACTACGTTCGTTTGGCGTGGCATACTGGCATTATGTTTTCACTTTAAAACAATAACGAAAAGTCAACCAATAACAATAACAATTTACTAGTTACTTTAAAAGAATCAACAAAACTCAAAAAAATAAAATATCAAGAAAGTCAATGATAACAATCGGCTTTATCAGTGCACGCAAGTGTACTCGGGAAGCAAAGGGACGTGGACGGGGCGCGGGACGCAAACGTCAACTGATTGACCTATCCCGTGTCGACACGACGCTCCCCCGCCGCCACCTCACGCCGCCCGCGGCCCCCCCTCCCAACGACACCTAAAAATCGCTTTTGCGCAGGCAAGGCCACATGTTCAAGAAGTTTGCCGGCACCTATACAGCTAATAAAAGTGAGATTTCTGTGGTTTTTCTGAGATCTCAACTCAATTGATATCATTGCTCAATATGGTCATAGATGTCTCTTAATTTATGCCAAATGAATCATCGAATTATTATAAAAATCGAATCAGATGTTAAAAAAGGTAAAATAGTAGGTTATAGCATAAAAAAGTTCTCATTTTCTTTTGGATTTTCTTAATAAATATTATTAGTTCGTAGGGTATTGGGTACTATGGTTGCAATAAAAAAAATAGTCAATTTACTTTTGGGCGATAATGGGTTAATCTAAAAGTGTCAATTGTGCATAAAATAATTCACTCGAGGAACTAAAAATGCATTTTTCTAATAGCTGATGAATGAGCAAATGCTTCAAACGAAAACGCTTAGCGAAAATTCCAAAAACCTCAGAATTAAAAGGTTCTTACAATCACAAGTCAATAGGGACTGAGATTTCATGACTTGCACAACTTCAATAAAAGCTGATAATTATGTAACAAACAGTTGCGAAGAGATATTTTTTGAATAGCTATACAAATAACCAAGGTATAAGCCAACAAAGATTTGTTAGATCTCATAGCTAAACGGAATTTAACATGGAGTTTATGGTCGATGTGTTACATGTACATGACGCACAGTGCATAACGGATCTCTGTCTAAGGTCGGATTTTTATTCCCACAGAAAAAATGTAAACAAAGTTACGTCACTGTCAAAGTGACATTTCAGGGGATCTCAAAGTTTGGGCCAGCAAGAAATATAATATTAAGTTATCATTTCGCTCGAACAGTGATATAAAAATAAATTTGAGATATAATTGTAATTAAAATCGCATAAATGAGTCACTGGAAAGCGATTACGACGGGAGCACGAATGGTGAAGCGAAGCGAGTGAAGTAATGTCTCAAATCTTTCAAGCAGCCGTCAACTTGTTAACACGGGTCACAGGTTAAATGGTCTGTGACACGGGTTTATCGAGTCAATGATACCAGTGCAATAAATAAATTATGCGTGAAAAAACGGTTTTCACGTTTTAAATTAACACAACAAAGAGTTTATATCAAAAAGAAGTTTTTCATCAACAAGTTAAATTCTTTAATCTTAATTACAATATATAGTTTTTTATTAGAAAGTCGATTTCTTATATTGTGGAAAGTAAAAATATGTTGAATACTGCAAATGTTTTTCGTTTACGGCAACACCTTTGTTTAAATTTTTTCTGTGGGAATAAAAATCAGACCTTAATCGCTGTTTAATTAGCAGTTTAAAAGCCTTGTGAGCATTTTTTTTTTTTTCCATTCTTACATTTTGCAGTGTCCCATGACTTTGCATTTATAAAAGAAATAGTTAATGAAAAGAATATTAATATATTGTATTTTTTACTCATAGCTCGTTTTATAATCTGACGACAGATATTAAAAAAACACAATAAAAGCGTCAACTTAATTTAAAATTTAATAAAAAACAAAACAACAACATTTTCGAAGTATGAAAAGCCGAATGTCCCAGTCTAAAATCCGTTACTTTAAATTAAAATATTTTCATGACGTCCAAAGAACCTATATAAATGTTTTGATTGTAATCTGTGCTTAGTAGTATTGCAATTCATTGTACATTGAATTTGTTGATGTTGCACCAGTAATATAGTAGTAATTAATTTTTTACTCGTGTCCCAGAAAAAGTTCCAAAACGTAATTTCCTATTGTGTTACCCATTTCACTAGCTTAAATAAAATAAAAACTACTAAAACTGGTATTATTTTCGTCGGACAACACTAACAGATGTCAAATTCTCACGCGGCCATGTTTTGAGCGGGAAGTTACAAATACAAAAACTTCGAGAGAGCACGTGCTGGTTTCTGTGACAGATATTGTTTCCTATTGTGTTAGTGATATTACGAGCTAAGTTTAATCATTTACTTACATTCAGTTACTCTATAGGATAGTTAATATTATTATGTACAGTTTGGTATACAGTGTGTCCCTGGATAAAGTGTACAAACGAATAGGGATGAAACTAGACGCAATTTTATCGACAAAAAAAATAATAAAAAAAAATTACCACCTTTATTTATTTTTTTATGATTTTTTAAAAAAAGTCATAGTACGCAGAGGACCTCATCGGAACAAATCAAGATATTTTGGCTCCTGTGGGCTCTATTGATTTGAAACAAACGGAATTATAATCACAAAAGTTTATTTGTGTCAATGAAAATAGAAAAAAATGAGAAAAAATGACATAAACCCTAAAAATAATGACTTTTCCTATGAATTTTGTGTTTTTTTTTCTCGAATTTTTAGTATTTACTCGATTTACTCAAAAGTATGCCCATCTTACCTCATGTTATTTTTACCAGTAATGGTTGTGTATCTCATTGCCTTTTATTTAAAAAAATAACCAAGTGTCTCGCACAATTACAAGATCCTTAATGAGCGGCCAAACAAAGACATTGCGTTTACACTTAATTAGGTAGCCGCTCAGGTTGAAACCCTTAATGGAGGATTAGGATTACATTTTGGGTTTCTTGCACAATTATAAGATTATTAATGAGTGGCCAAACAATGACATAATGATTACGCTTAATTAGGTTGTCGCCCAGGTAGATTATTGTCCTTACTCTTTATTGAATTTTATTTGGGGTGGGGCGGGGAATACATGTTAGGATTAGCATAAATAGTGATAAGATAAGGTTTAGTTCATCAGTTACTTCGAATCATTCGTCGTTACTTATTCTCAGTTACAACTACTTCTACTATCAGGATTTCATAAAATGCCCCGTTTAAGTGAGTTCACGCACAGAGATCTCGCCGACATCCACTTTTATTATGGAATGGCGAGAGGTAATGCCAGAGCTGCTCGTTTATTATACATGGCAGCATTCCCGAACAGGAGACCTGTACCGTCTGCTCGTAATTTTCAAGAACTTCACAGACGATTGTCGAATGGACTTCGATTGGATCGAGATCGCCGAGAACAAGCAGGAGTAGTGATTGATGGAGCTGTTGAGGAAGCCATACTAAGAAGTTTATTTGCTGATCCGACGACCAGTATTCGGCGGTTGGCCTTGCAGCATGGAGTTTCAAAATCATCGGTTTGGCGGATTTTTAAAAAAGAAGGTCTTCACCCATACCACTACCAACGAGTTCAACATCTACACGACGACGTAGACAGGGTACCAAGATGTGTGCTGTCTTCTTGGATTCAACGGCAGATCAGGAACGATCCTGAATTCACCCAAAAAAATCTGTGGATGGATGGATGAGAGTCAGTTTACACGACGGGATCACAAACTGCAGGAATCTACATGAATGGAACCCCAAGGGAGAAAATCCTCACCTCAAAAGGTCGTCAAAATTTCAAGTGCAGTTTTCGATAAATCTGTGGGCTGGACTAATTGGTGACATGTTCATTGGCCCTATTTTTCTCCCCAGAACTTTGAACGGTCCCAGATTTTTAGAACTTTTGAGAGAAGATCTGCCCCTTGAATTGGAGGATGTGCCCTTGGAGACTAGAAGAACAATGTATTTACAAATGGATGGATGCCCGGCCCATTACACACTTGACGTAAGGGGATTTCTCAACGCCTCTTATGCTAATCGTTGGATTGGCCGACAAGGGCCAGTGGCGTGGCCAGCACGCTCACCAGACATGACACCACTGGATTATTTCCTTTGGGGCACAATGAAACAGAGGGTATACAGCGTCCCTATCAACACAGAAGAGGAATTGCGTGGCAGAATTGTCCATTGTGTAAATTACATAAAAAATAACCCGGAAATGATACGTCGAGCAACTCAACAAATAGCAGTACGTGCAGGATTGTGTTTGCAAGAGCGGGGTGGGCATTTTGAACAGTTATTACATTAAATAAGTAATTATGAAATTCCATAATTCGTTTGATTTTATAATCCCATACCCAAAATGTAATCCTAATCCTCCATTAAGGGTTTCAACCTGAGCGGCTACCTAATTAAGTGTAAACGCAATGTCTTTGTTTGGCCGCTCATTAAGGATCTTGTAATTGTGCGAGACACTTGGTTATTTTTTTAAATAAAAGGCAATGAGATACACAACCATTACTGGTAAAAATAACATGAGGTAAGATGGGCATAATTTTGAGTAAATCGAGTAAATACTAAAAATTCGAGAAAAAAAAACACAAAATTCATAGGAAAAGTCATTATTTTTAGGGTTTATGTCATTTTTTCTCATTTTTTTCTATTTTCATTGACACAAATAAACTATTGTGATTATAATTCCGTTTGTTTCAAATCAATAGAGCCCACAGGAGCCAAAATATCTTGATTTGTTCCGATGAGGTCCTCTGCGTACTATGACGTTTTTTAAAAAATCATAAAAAAATAAATAAAGGTGGTAATTTTTTTTTATTATTTTTTTTGTCGATAAAATTGTGTCTAGTTTCATCCCTATTCGTTTGTGCACTTTATCCAGGGACACACTGTATAATCATAGAACATTTTGCTTTACAACAAGCGTAGAATATTTTTTAAAAACATTGACCATGCGTTTTGTTACTTCCTATTGTGTTACTTTCGCGTGGTAACATATAAAAGGAAAGCTAGGTTACAATGAGAGGAAAATTATAAAGGCTAGTTTTCATTGTCATACAGGGCTAGAAAATGTCACAAGCTATGTCTGCAGCTGAAAAAATGAGACGCTATAGAGAGCGGTTAAAAACACATAATCCAGAAAAATTAGAAGAACAAAAAAAGAAAAATCTAGAGAGAATGAAGTCAAAATATAAATATAAAAAAAAAAGTGAAATGACAGAAACAGAAAAAGTTAGAATACGAAATAAATGGAAAGAAGAAAAAAAAAGCAGAATAAGTATACAGGGTGACTGGTAACTCGACCTATTCCATAAATGAGGTTATACTAGAGCTAATTTGCTATAATTTTGTCCTAGTCAACTAGGGGTCTAATGCCACTGGTTTTGGAGTTATTTAATTTTTAAGTTTATTTTAAGAAATTCCGTCCTTTGGTGTTAAACTATCAATTGTGAAAAAAGTACCTGGCTTTGGGGACTAAAATGACGTTTTTCGAATAGCTGATAAATTAGGGAATCCTTTAAACAAAAACACTTTGCGAAAACTGCAAGAACCTCAGAAATAAAAGCTCCTTAAATCGCAATTCCGTTATTTCTTTTAAAAATGTTTACTTTCGGGGGGGGATTACTCCAAAAAAATGTAAGACACTTGGCGTACAAATTACGTAAATACTTCCTCAATTTATAAGCTTTCCGAAAAAGTGCAAATGTTGTCAACTTTATTACAGGTTTGAAAAATTAAGCTTATTAAAAGAGCAGAAGGTGTGATATCAATAACAAAAATTAATGATTAAACGAACTTACCAAGTGAAGTTCTAACATAATTATATGAGCTCCGTCCGAAAAGATTAGTAACCTGAAATAAAGACCTTATTCACATTGTAGTAACGCTTAAGTTGCCACCACTCATTGCACTACGTTGAGATATGAAAAAACGGGTAGAATGAAAGCAATGCATATTTTTATGTAGGGTAGTTCCCTTGCCTCCCTGTTACCATCCAGCGCCCCGGCTCGTCATAAGTTTGGAGATGCCTGGAACAATGATGAAAACCACAACCAACCTTGGGCCTAGCAGGGTGGGCGGGGGTTACTAATCTTTTCGGACGGAGCTCATATAATTATGTTAGAACTTCACTTGGTAAGTTCGTTTAATCATTAATTATATTTCGCTCCGTCCGAAAAGATTAGTAACCTGAAATAAAGACCTTATTCACATTGTAGACTTTGAGAGAGGTTGTAGGGTTTCATCTCATTGTTCACACACAAAAATCAAAATAATATGTATGTATGTAATCAGTTTTTATTAAACAAAAACCAACTTATCATTATAACAAAACATAACCATTTATGACAATTTATTAAATTAATTAACCATGTACCTATGTAATATAGGGATCGGGTACGTTACGTATATCAGGATGTTAAGTATCTAATCAATATTAATTAATAGCGATTCAATATTATACTAGCTAGTGAAGCTTCGTCGTTATTTAGTATTGTCCTATGATAGAACTTGCCAAAGGTGTTGGAGGTCCCGCTCCAGCCCGCGGTGTTGCGGATGAGGTCGAGGCTGGCGCCGCCGGCGCGCGCGCGCGACGCCGCCGCGTGCCGCGTGCTGTGCGCCGAGAACATCGACACGTCGATGCCGCTGTCTTTTAGACTACTTTTAATCCAGCGACTCAATGATTGTGAAGTTACTGGGCTGTGAGGTTTTTTGAAACTTAGGAAAAGTGACTTAGATTTGCGTACAGGTGCAGTCTTTTTGATATAATCCAACAGGGTAATAGCAGGACACAACTTAGGGTTTTCTCTAAAAAATGGCAATAATAACATGGGTTGCTTGGAACCTGGCCGCGAAGTCTTAATAAGATCGGGTATTTTAATGACTAATCGTGTTTCATACGTTTCTACATTATCCAAATTAATCTTCGATAGTGTCTGGGCCCTGTGTGCAGTGACTATAGCTAGTAAAGTCGAGCATTTTTTGGACAGTTGTTCTAGGCTTATTTGTTCATTTGGGTAAAGGGTTTCAAGGAAGTTTAAGACGAGGCTTGTGTCCCACGTTATATTATATTTTGGTTTCGGGGGACGAAGCCGATATGTACCATGTAAAAACCTTTGTATTCTATTGTCTGACATTATTTCCGGTCCCAGTATTAAGGCTAAAGCTGCTTTACCGCTGTTTAGCGAACCGTATTGACTGCCTTTATTGTAAACCTCAGTCAGGAATCCTAAGATATTAGGGACAGTCGCTTTATAATGGTTAATATTATTTTCGATACAGAAGTTGAACCAACTTTTTAGGTATACATTGTACTGCTTTAAAGAGTTTGCTGATATTGAAGCGAGCATAATTTCTATGGAAGATTGGGGTACACCTCGTTGCAATAGCGCTGTCCCGATAAAATCCCTGCCGCCAGGATAAGGTTCGACTGGAACATCCGGTTGTCTCTGGAATGAGTAGTTATTGTGTCGTCTTTTATTTTGAGTAATACGGTTTCTGAAACGAGTAGCCTAGTAAAAACTGGGTACCAGGGCTGAGTTGGCCATACTGGAACAATTAATATTCCTATCGCTTTATCCTCAATAATTTTTCTCAAGGTTTTGTGAATAATTGAGAAAGGAGGGAAAGCGTAAAAATAATATTTAGTCCATCTGATGGTAAAAGCATTAACAATAAAAGAATCAGGATCCTTGTGCCGCGATACATATTTGGGACATTTTTTATTAATGCGGCTCGCGAATAAGTCTATATCAGGCTGCCCGAATTTGTCGACTAATTTTTGAAAACACCCATTTGATAGCTCCCATTCAATATCAGGGTGGATTCGTCGCGATTCGGAATCAGCGTCGATGTTATCGGCGGATTTTATGTACGAGGCGAAAACAAAGATATTTCGTGACTCGCACCATTGCCAAATGTCTTTAGCTACCTGTGTCAAGTGAGGGTACTGGATTCCGCCCATGCGGTTTACGTAAGAAACAGCCGTGGAGTTATCTAGTCTGAGTAGAATTTGGCAGTGAGAAAGTGATTTTGCAAATATTTTAAGGGCTATAAAAGCAGCTAGCAATTCTAGATAGTTGATATGTTTGTCTTGCTCAGTGGCGGACCACGCGCCACTGGCAGTCTGCTGACCACAGGAACACCCCCACCCAGTAGTTGAGGAGTCCGAGAATATTTCTATTGCGTAATTGTCGTTCCTAATCAATTTACTGCAATTATCAATTGTTTCCAACCACCACTGTAAGTCTGGTATTACTGTACTAGGTATATTCATGTATTTGTCATAGTCATTACCATTACAGTTTAGATTTAGATATTTACAACGTTCCAGTTGTTTTGTATATAGTAGCCCATATTCTACTGAAGGGCAAATTGAAACTAGAAGGCCTACTAATTGCGCGAAGTGTCTAATTTTACATCGTTTTAATTTCATAAATTTACATAATTCCGATTTGATGTATGTTTTCTTTCGATCAGGTAAATTCACTTGCATAGTGTGAGAATTAATAACGAACCCAAGAAACTTACATGACGTTGTAGGTTCAAGATTACTCTTCTTCATGTTAATAACAAAGCCTAAGGAGCGGAGCAATTTTTGGGTGGTAAGTATGTTTTCATTACATTCATATTTAGTTTGTCCTATTAGAAACCAATCGTCCAGATATATAGTTGACAAGAACCCTCCTAATCTCAGTAGCTTTACGACTGGCTTCATTAACTTAGTAAACACATATGGGGCTGTATTTAAGCCGAATGGAAGAACGTTAAATTGGTAAGTTTTATTATTCCATAGAAAACGTAAGTATTTTCTAGACGATGGGTGAATTTTTAAGGAAAAATATGCGTCTTTTAAATCAATTGTGGCCATGTGGCAGTTAACCGTAACAAGTTTAATAGCTGTACGAAAATCCTCTAATTTAAAATGGTTAGTATCTATAAATTTGTTCAGTTCTTTCAAATTTAGTATAAAACGCATGTTTCCATTCGGCTTTGGTCGTAAGAAAAAACCCGATATAAATTGATATTCGCACGGTTGACATTCAGATACAGCCCCGTTGATTATGAGGTTTTTAATGGCCTTTTCTACAAGTACTGTCTCAGAGTGATTAAATTTAGGTGTCCTTGGGACATGATGTTGAATAACAGGTCGAGAGAAAATCAACTTATACCCTTTAATCCATTTTAAAATGGTTGCGTCTGTTGTAATGAGAGACCATTGTTCATAGTAATGTGCTAGTTGTCCAGTGAGTTTTACCTCGTCTACGGGCGGCGGGTGTGCCGCGGCTGAGCCGGCTGACGCGGCGACGGCTTCGACAACTGCGCGGGCGCGTGCCGCCGGTAGTCCCTGTAGGTGCTGCCGGGAGCTGCAGGCTGTCGGCTCCTCTGCGGTCCCTGCTGCCTGCGAGCTTGGGCCGCAGACCTCCAGTTTAAATTCTTCCCAGGGAAGTTCTTCTGAGGTTGTGCGAAGGGCGCCTGCATAGGATGTCTTTTCAAAGCTCGATCATCTACATTAAGATCTATTCCTGACCTATTGACAGCTTTAGCGTTTTTTAACGTTTCCGTTAGGCCTTCTCCGAAAAGATATTTGTCTATTTTTGTGTTAGACAGATATTCCTTCAGGTCCTGTTTCAGTGCATATAATGCAAAGTTTTTGCGTGTCTTAGATTCAGCATGTTGAATATCGCATAAGAACCTTTCACTGTCCATGAGTTTTTTAAGTAATTCTTGGTTTTTATCTGCAATAACGAATAGGTCCGTAATTGCAGATGACACGCAGGATATGGCTTTGGCTAGTGATTTCTGCCTAGCCTCTATGGCCCGGTCTCTTTTTAAGATAGATTCAGGAAGAGCTGCCTTGATCTCGGCATTCAGAATGGGGGCTCCGATACGAGCACAGTTAGATGGTATGAGATATTTATCATTGAGTTCTTTCCTAGACTCTTTGGTTAGCCCATTTGTTGCAAAGTGTTCTAGGCGGCTGGCTAAGTCTTTGTTAATCTCTTTGCCATAGTCCGTAATGACGGTAGGATCTTCTCCCAAAATATCTAAAACAATGCTGTCTAAGGCATTATCTGTGGTCTCTGTTACCAGTTTTGATTCACCGACATCATTTATTCCTTCAAATTCCAACTGTGAAATTTGATCCATTGCCGTGTTGGAACGACAAGGTTCCTCTTCAATAAATGTAGCCTGCTCGTCAGGCGTCGTACCCATTTCTACGTCAATAGGATGCGAGGATGGTCCGTCTGAAAGACGTGAAGATATTGACTTTAATAATTATTACATGATAACTCAGGTAAGATAAAACTCCCAAAGAATTTTACGCAAACCAGTTTTGCATGACGAAGGTCGTCATCAAGCAAGATAATCTACACGTGACAGTGTCGTGCATAATTTTATGTATAACTACATAGTTATGATTTTTACGTTAGGACGTAGGTATATAGGCTTATTTAATGTACGTGCTCAAGAACATAATTCACAGTTATACTAGTTCCGAACTAGTCCATTAACGTATTTTTTAGTTTATCACTGTAATGCGTAGTTAATTGACCATTACGATGAGTCGGTAGTGTTAAGTCCCCACAGGACAGAACGGTAACCGACTGTATCAATATGCGTCGAGACAGCCCCAAAGACTGCTCAGAGTGCATTTGGAAAGTAGGTCAAGGTCGAGCACTAGCGATTACTCTATGAGATATGTAATAAACCTACCTTGCGTTTGATCCGGAACAGGCGAAGCAATCCGCGACGTTGCCGACGACGACGATGACGACGACATAATTCTTATTCGTCGATAACTACGCGTTTTCATTTTAAGTTCGTTCTGTATACGTTTTAATTTCTTATTAAGACGATCCAGTTCCGTGACATCCACTTTCTTACGTTTAGGCATTGTAAAAGGAATGAACTAAACTTTTCTAATAACGCGGAGATAAATTATTTATTGTATTATAAATTTAGTGTTGAGTGGCGAGGCACTAAATTGCGAATGACGAGCCGGGGCGCTGGATGGTAACAGGGAGGCAAGGGAACTACCCTACATAAAAATATGCATTGCTTTCATTCTACCCGTTTTTTCATATCTCAACGTAGTGCAATGAGTGGTGGCAACTTAAGCGTTACTACAATGTGAATAAGGTCTTTATTTCAGGTTACTAATCTTTTCGGACGGAGCTATAATTATATGAGCTCCGTCCGAAAAGATTAGTAACCCCCGCCCACCCTGCTAGGCCCAAGGTTGGTTGTGGTTTTCATCATTGTTCCAGGCATCTCCAAACTTATGACGAGCCGGGGCGCTGGATGGTAACAGGGAGGCAAGGGAACTACCCTACATAAAAATATGCATTGGTTTCATTCTACCCGTTTTTTCATATCTCAACGTAGTGCAATGAGTGGTGGCAACTTAAGCGTTACTACAATGTGAATAAGGTCTTTATTTCAGGTTACTAATCTTTTCGGACGGAGCTCATATAATTATGTTAGAACTTCACTTGGTAAGTTCGTTTAATCATTAATTATGATATAATATTAACACTAAAACTTACGCAAGCGTATCGTTTGAAATGTTTAAAACCCTCATTAATCTTGTTGTGTTACACCAGTTAAGATTATTTATGTTTATTTTACGCCCATTAAGTTAATACTAAAGAAGTTTAAAATTACGTGTAAATTTTTGGTGGTACTTGAAATATCACATAACATATCATATCAACCTTCGAATGATAACACAGACACCTAGTCCAAACTAGACCACGTGTTGTCCGCGACTTGTTTGTCCTCTGAAAACCAGTTTAGGGCAAATGAAAATTCGGACAAACGATGTGTTAGGACAAACTTCTGAAGGAAACCCATATGGGGCATACACAATAACAAAAACAAAAGTTGTCTCTCCTGTGGTCAATAGTTAAGGGCTTGTGTGCATATAAGCTATGTTTTTATTTCATAGGACTTAAGTACACCTGACGCTATTTATAGGTACGGATGCGGGTTCAGCTAGAAAATTAGGCCTTAAACACGTTATTTTCGGGTATGTCCATAGGAAAGACCCATATAAAAGATATCCTATGGGCTATGATTAAAATGTAATGAAGGTGTGTATGATAAAAATAGTTTTTTTTTCTGAGATCCTATTTTAGTCCTAGGGGACTAAAATATCAACACTATAATATTACCTATCCCCGCGGAGAAGAGTATAGGATATTTATTCTTATCTCGATTTTTTTTACAATAATTACTTGGGAATACAGCAATAAACGATTGCTAAGATTTCTGTCTAGGTTCTAATAGATACCTATGCAACTTTACTAGCAGACTGCCTTCAAAATTATGCAGAAATGTGGTTTCCCATACATATTCCTATTGAATTCTGTTTATAATGTTGGTATGTCGGTATGCGTTACTGACTTTATTATCATGGAATTGGATTGAATTTAGATTTAGATAACAGATTTGTACAGTCGACTACAAAGAGATCTATCCACTTTCTCATTTCTGTTTTACATATCTAAAGTATAGAGGAGTCAAAGTCCGCATAGGCTCTACCTACTATGAGTGTTGGATAGCGATAAACGTACTCATAAACAGAAATGAATTTATATACATTGAAAACATCATCTTGGTAAGAAGTACTAGCGCTCATCACACAATTTTTGCCATGCCCTGACCCGACCCAAGACTGCTAGCTTCGTAGGCAGGGTCACTTGCAACTTAGCTAACTGCGTCATCGAAAACGATTAATATACGTTCCCAAGATGTCCAAAATATAGGTTAGGCATAGCCGTCCTATTATTTTTGTTCGTCAGAAATCATTTACCACAAGTCGCTACCCCGCCAAAATATGTAGGTTAGATGCCCGAAGGTCTAACCGGCCAGAAATGAGCCGCCGAATAGCAGTAGAACAACAAGCAGTGGGTCCACGAGTCCGGAACCTAAAATATCTACATGCCTCTATATTTGAAGCGATAGGTCTATAGGTATTATAGGCAACAAAGTTGATAATAATTTAAAAATGGTTAATAGTTATTATGCAAAAGGATGAAGAATAAGCAATAAATCAAACAACAAACTTTGAAATCACCGTTTAATCCGCCTAAAACCTACTCTGTCTTTATTTTAGGACTGTGGGGGTCAAGATAGGCTGTAGGGGCAATGGAGACCCCAAGTAGCCGGGCTGGTAGAAAGCAATAGGAGCTTGGATCCAAGGTGCCCCTAACAGAGGGGTGTGGGCAAGAGCTAAACCTTCAAGTTTAGGCAATTCCAGTTTATCCTTTTCCGTTTCAACAGCCTTGTTATCAGGATCTGCAGTCTTTACTAATGTATCAGTCTTCAATTGTGGAGGGATTGATATCAGACCTGGTGTGTAAACCAAAGAGGTGTACGGCAACACTGGATTTATGGGAGAAATCACAGGATACGTCAAACTCTTGGCTATAGCTGGAGCATTACTAGCAGCCTCTCCATCTAACTTAGCTTCAACAGTCTTGACAGCGTCGATGGCTTGCCATTTCTTGTCTTCAACATTCCAGAACTGCTCCTCGCTCTTCTCCTTAACGGACGTATCGACTTCTTCGACGGTTTCCTTCTGGTTTTCTACAGCCAGTTCTGCCTGGTCCCTCGCAATGTCAGCGGCTAGTCTGGCTTGGTCAGCAAACAAGCGCGCTTGGTCTTCCGCCTGGACTTTTGCGTTGATCGCTGCGGCCTCCAGGTCCCCGGAGGGGATGGCGGGGAGGCTTATGGCCGCTGGCACCAGTGGAACGGCTGCCAGGATGGTGCTGGTTGGTGCTGCTGTGGCGAAAGCCAGGATTGCGGTTAAGATCTGGGAATTAAAGAGATTTTTTTAATGCCATTGGTAAGGCAGGCGAGCATATAGGCCATCGAATGGTTAGTAAACTCTGCCACCGATAGACATTTGCATCATCAAGACTATAATCTTAAGACTGCCAATGCGTTGTCAACCCTATACTAGTAATATCACCGGTTGTCTTATCCCCACACCGGACCACTATGCGAATGCTTGACGGTAGATTAAAGGATAAGATGGTGGTAAAGATTCAGACGGACCCTGCACAAGGTCCTACCATCACTAAAAAAAAGTAACAACAAGTAATTTAATAACAAGTTTCGATTTCAAGGCTTGTTTATGTCCCAATTCTAGGCATAAGCCTCCTCTAGTGAAAGGTAGGTTAGTGTTATAATTTCCTTTTGGAGAAGGCAATTTTTTTTTCCTAATGAAGGCATACCAATAATTGACAAAATGAGACAAATATTTAACTAAATGTTACGCGGAAAATAATAATTGATAGTTTATTGCGCCTTTTAACATACTGCTATTCATTAAACACACACTTAAAAAACAAGTCAAATTTAACCTACGTATACTGCGCTGCGAAGTCAAATGGCGGTATCTCAGACGAAACTCTTGTTGCAAGTGCAAACTTATTACTAACTGGAGAGGGGTGAATCTAATTTGGCTATTGATTTTGAGATATCACCTCTTGGACGAGGGTAGTATTAATAGTCATCGAATTGACTTGAAATTTTACATGTTTATGCGATGCGATGATTATAAAATATTAGCGACACGCCCTCGCTTAGGTTCGGTTTATGTGAGTATGATATATAGCCTTCCTCAATAAATGGGCTATCTAACACTGAAAGACATTTTTCAAATCGGATCAGTAGTTCCTGAGATTAGCGCGTACAAGCAAACAAATAAACTCTTCAACTTTATAATATTAGTATAGATAACGTGGTACTATCAGGCTGGTATGATGATGGAGACGGAAAGGAGGAACTCCTCTAGTGGATCCGTCAAGGATGGATTCTTTAATTTCGTCTTTTATTAGCGAGTTTATCATGGATGGGTGCAAGTGTTTTTTTTTTAACTAAGTAATAAGCAAAAAGTGCCTTAAATTTTATTATGTATTATAATGTATTCAATACAAATGAATAGACAGTACATGGCGGAAGGCATGCAACTTCAATCGAAGCAATTTATTTTTTACGAGTATACAAATTTACTTGTTACGTGTATAGTAGCTATCAGTAATATGTTTACTACCAATGGAGACCTTGTTACATAGGAACAACTTCATATTATATTTTTTTGAGTCGGTTTTAATTTGGACCAAAACATACCTTCACGCCTGTAACCCCAGAGTGGGGTAGGCAGAGCTACAGAATTACCTTCAACTTTAAAAACCTGTTGATAATTCTGTAACCACACTTTGCACAATTAGGCTAAGATGTTTACCAGCGTATTAGTGACAGGTTGCAAGCCCATCGCCTAACAGTACTACACGCCTAATCCTTAGTCGCCTCTTACAACATCCACATGAAGACATGGAGTGGCACTATTCTAACCCGTCAACACGGGGAAACTATTTTTAAATTAGTTCAAATAAATACTTGCAGATGTTTACACGAAAAGTCTTCTCAAAATCTTATTCGGACTGTTACGAATGTTTAAAAAAATTGCCACTGTCCAGTCGTTCTGAAGTTCGTCTACCAACGAACACCATTTCATTGGGACATCCAAATACAGAGTTCTGCCCTGCTAAGTCAAATAGCCGTATTACAGACAAAACTCTTATAGCAAATGCAACTTAATTACTAAGGCTGCGTTTCCACCAGAGCTGTGCGAGGCAGCGAAGCGGTGACGCGAGGAAAATTCCACCAATAGGATTCTTTTGTTTTACCAGCCTCACTATCCTATTGGTGGATTTTTCCCGACACCAACACCGTTTGCCTCGCACAGCTCTGGTGGAAAAGCCGCCTTACGGGAGAGGGTTGATCAGAACTGTCTAATTCAAACTGAGCGTTTTGGGATGGTCGTGAATTTAACCGAAATTAGTTCGCATCGATGAAAATCACCTGTTACTTTATATTTTGCCGATTTTAAGGTGAACTTGTTGCACGATTTCAAAATCTTGATGATTATAGTTTAAACTTTTTGAACTGAGCTCTTCCACTTACCTGTAAACACAATGGTTATTGTATCTATACAACCTTAGTCGGGCGGTTGTGGAATGCACAATTTTTTTTGTCATTATTCTATTGTTAAAATAAATAGAGTGATAACCTATGTTAACCTTCGAAGGCGGTTATTATCTGCTTTAACTGCGAGCTGGTTATCCTAATTTGTGGTTAAATACACAATGGCTTTGTATTCTTAAGTGGATAAGCTCAGTTGAAAAAGTTTAAACTATATCTTTTCTTACCTTCTAGGTCTAAAGCATTTATTTCGATTTGCAAATAATTGCAGCGAAACTACGTTTGTACCGGCACGTTTATACTTTGTTTTTGTGATGAATTTGTTTTGTACAAAACTATTACGATTTGGCCTACTTATACGTTTAAATCAATTAGGAACGATGATTAACTGATTAATAGACATTAATGTAAATGTGACATTTGTCACTTTTTTTTTATATTTGTTAGTTAAATGTGGTCTGTGCGTTGGTTTTTTAACCTTTATCAAGAATTCATTTGCAGAATACAGTACACTCGAATATTACATTCAAATTTAAATCATATTGTTCTGTGTATCAAGCTTGCAAGCAAGCGTGCAAATATTTAAACAGTAGTGAATTTAATTTCAAGTTGAAAATTAGGTCTCATAAAAAAAAATTAAGTACGTGTCAAATTACAAATGAACATTAAAATTAAATTTACCGTCTGCTATTAAATTATAATTATCGCTATAGTATTTTTAATTATTTCCAATTATTTCTGGGCTTTTAATTACGTCAATCTGTTTTCGTTTAAAGGTAAACTGATTTACCTCGTACACATTTAGTATTAAAAATGTTGGGATTCTACATTTGGCGCAAATTTTACATGGACTTGAGTAAAATTTTATATGTACAAACCAAGTGTATTTCGTTTGTAAATTTTTACATATTTACTAGGATTTGTTTCTTTTAAGTTTCTCACGATTTATAAATGAATTCCCGTCCCAAATAAAAATTGTTTTTTTTTTAAATAAAATATTTGTTCTCTTTATTATTTCACTGACTCTTTTTTTCGAAGAACTTATTAACAAACGCCACGAAGTTTCGAAATCACTATTTAAAAATAAACACTTTTTCGTTGCACTTTAAAAATTATAAAGACAAAGGACGCTACTGACCAGAACTCTCATCGTGAGATGTAGATGTCTCGAAGGCTACTGATGCCGCCCATCCCGCCTCTTCGCCCTTTTATATCGACTCGATCCATAACTATATAGAACAAACTGGCTGGACACCGGGTGATCTTTGCCTTTAAGAAAAAAGAAATTAAAAAACTTGCCCGAGCGCGGGAAGAATGTAGGAAGCGCGCGCACTTTGACAGATGATTGACGCCATCTTTGTTTCATGGGCGTTTTTTGGGTGTTATGTTGCGTCATGCATGCGTTTGTGCATTTCTTAATGCGTTCTGTGATTAGATTTTAACGATACGTGTAATCGAGTTAAAGTTTACCGTTTTGTTTTCGTTACGAAATGTTTGTTAGACACTGGGATGCAAATTTCGGCTTTGTACGAGTGGATTTAGTTTCTCTATACGCCGCCTATCTTTACAATAACTACTTATGCGCTTAAGATTTTTTTATGGAGCATTAGTGAGGATATTTCTAGTTGTCTCTGTGCATTATTTATTACGTTATGTATTTTTGATTCTTCAGTCTTGTGTCTGGTACTTATTCCATTGGTAGCGAACAGTTTTGAGTTCATGCTACTCAGCTACATATTTTTCAATATGAACCAACCTCTGCTTCTAATAAAGATGTCGAATACAATATTCATTTACTGTTTGTCCTGACAATTAGTAATGAGATAAAAATATGTAGTGCTGACCCTTTCCGCGATTTTGTTCAAACTTTATATTATAATCTTCCAGTCGTTTTTGCATAAAAAATTCAAAAATCATTAAAAATAAAGAGTACATGGATACCTAAACAAAACAATATATCATAACCTTTTTATGTACCTAATGTCTTAATGTAGGTACAGGCAACTACAAAGAGATGTATCCACTTTGCGATAATGCATTGTAATAAAGTCCAAAATTAGTTTGCGAGTTTCGTAATACCGTTTATTAGTCACGCATTCGCATGTACATACATATATCTTCCTCAGAATCCTTGCCTTGGTAATTAAATGTGACTTTAAACAGTCGCGTTGCTAGTGGAGCAAAATGTCAGACCAGTTTTATTATTCCAGTAAAGGCTTCGTTGCTTTTGTTCCTCACTTTGTTTTTACGCTCAAAGTAACTCTAGTAAGGAATTTGAGCAGGGCGTTGATCCGTAACAATATGCTGACGAGATTAATAGTATACCTAGGTCTTTCCTCGTTTTGTAGGCATAAAATACAGGTACAGTCAACCAATTTGATTCCTAGGCCACTATGGACTTTGTCAACGTGACGTTGTAAACCAAATCATAGGGAGTCTCTTACGTTTTGGTTGACAACGTCACTTTAACATAGTCCAAAGTGGCCTAGAAATCAAATTGGTTGACTGTACCGGCCGATGTTCGTCGCAGGTAGGTATTATGAAACCGCGATTAGTTTGGGATTGGAATAGCTGTCAATTCATATGTACTTTGACGTAAGTATATGGTAAAACTGTCACCTCTAATCCCTTTCTAATCGCGGCTACATAATATGTAGTTGAAACTTGGCAAAACGCGGTAGATACCTTACTTGGTCTAATGTTTTAGTAAATCCACGCCTTACTTGAAATGACACTTTGTCATCGAACTCAGTGGCGTTTCTAACATGAAAACATGATTCGCCAGTGCGTATAATCAACGAGTTAGTGTGTGTCTTTGAGCTGGTCGTTGGCCGGTCATTTCGTTGCAGCTTTGCCAAGGTCGTACATAGGTAGGTGCGTAACATCGCATGCCTAAGCGCAAGTGAAGATTCAATATTTACGGTTGAAATGACACAGACTGTACGAAAGAGAGCATGAAGTTTTTACCTCAAAAAAAAACGAAATCACATTAAATCCTACACTGCCGACAATCCCTCTTAACATATTGAAATCATATCGTTTAAAATTCAACCTTAACAACTGCACTAGAGCAAAACTAGTTCGCCTACTTGCTTATATTGTTATAAATACAGCCTTTACACACTTTTCTATCGGCTAATTGCATCTCTGATACTAATCAAAGGTCTTTACGTCCTTACTGACGCCTCCAAATGCGGCTACTGAGCATGCATATACCAAAAAAAATATGATTCAAACTTTTTCTAAGAGGGAATGGCAGAAACGAGGGGAGTCCTTTGTCCAGCTATGGGACACAAGGCTAAAAAAAAATACAAAATGAACACTGACTTTTTTGTTGAGTCTTGTATATTCGTGTTTTTAGTACCTTTATACAAACATAAACTCACGCCTGTATTCCCAGAGTGGGGTAGGCTACAGAATAACCAACCACTCGACAATTCTCTAACCACATTTTGCACGATTAGGCTCAGATGTACCAGAGTATTAGTGCAGACAGGATGCAAGCCCATCGCCTAACAGTACTACAAGCCTTTATTCCCTTAGTCGCCTCTTACGACATCCACGGGAAGACATGGAGTGGCACTATTCTAACCCGGCAACTACACGGTTTTTAATACATTTTTGTAGATATATCCCAATTGAACACAGTATAATGTAAAGGATCCGTTGAGTGCGAACAGGACGCGGTTCGAGTTGGTATTTCGCTCAGATTAATCGAGAGTATCCATAAAGATCTGGAAAGGTTAACGGCATTCTGGTATGCCGTAAATAAAGAGTGAATTTTAATTCACTTGTCCGTGCACTTTATCACTAAAAGGAATACCAGAAGACCTTTTCTCATTTTTCTTATTTATTCATTTTTAGCCAAAAAGAGAGCATAAATCGTTGATTGAATACAAAACGGACACAATCCGAAATGAGTCAGTGTTGCATTTTATAATTAGAAGAGGTTGGAATACGATTTTTAATGGAAGAGCAAATTATTTTGGAATGTGTCCGTTTTGTATTCAATGAGAGAAATGGCGAACTTTATGCTTCAGCTACTAGTAAACTAAAATAGTGCAAAATAAGACAAATAAAATACGTACCTATAGTTTTTTACTACAGTTCAGTTTACGCTGAGAGAAAAGGACAGAGCTATATAACTACTATAGCCCTGTCCATTACAGTCGTCGTAAAATTAACGGCATAATTCACATAATAATCCAGTACAGGTAAATTTATAATTGAAAAAAAAACTCCTTTTGCTGGAGTTCCTTGCGCCGCTTCTTCTCAGCTGGTGGGTGAATCTCATGTGGCCAATTTACTGAATAAATATTGTGAATTTTGTTAGACAATTTTTGATAAAACCTCTAAGATTTACGAATTTGCGCCCCACTATTCAATTGTACCTACGTAAATTTACGTAATCGTGCAACATCAATTTAAGTAGTAGGTAGAATCTTTGTGGATTAAAGTTACTTATTACTTCTTTCTTCAGTAGTTTAGGCTCAATGCCTCAAAGGTATTTAGTCTTTTAGGCTGGGCTTTCCTTGATTTCCATAAATCGCGCGTAGCATCTTAAACTTAATTATTTTAACATTTCAACCAAAAACATACATTCAATTATCTTCATCATCATCGATATAGTAATAATCTATAACACAACAAGATAAAGTTCAAATCGGTTCAGCACCAAGACCGCCGCCGGCGCATCGCTGAAGTTCAAGTTCGGCGGAAAGTAAAACTTGCAACACCAGTTCGTGCGCGGGAGTTGAACGCGTTCAGTAGCTTGATCAGTTAGGGCTTGCGCGCGCGCATACGTGCGTGTCGCATGCGCAGGTAGTTCAGATTATAACTGACATTCGATCTGACACAAGTACCATGACATGTACCCAAACCGCGTAGAAAAAGCTAGGTAATCGGTATTCTGAACATATTACAACTATTACAATACATACATACATAGGTACATACATTAAATCACGCCAGTTTCCCAGAGGGGTCGGCAGAGACCACTTCTTTCCACTTGCTACGACCCTGACAAATTTCTTTCGCTTCTTCCACATTCAAATAAAATGAAACATGAACTAAGTATCCAATTTTTCTTGGCTAAAAACTGCAATGGGCATTTCTAAAGTTTGTACCTAGTTAAGGACTAAAATTAAGAAAATTAGTCGTACATTTATATACACTTTTCTCAACGTCAATTAGCAGTATCTCAAATTCAATAAATGAAGCAGATTCATTCCTAAATCGTTAGTAATATGCTTGCACTTGCTTCTCTGAGTTAACCACCATTTATCTTATAAGTTATAACAGTACTTATAACTAATTTTCGTAACTCTGCGGAAAAGTTAACAATTTCTTAATTTTTGAACTTAACTAGGTACAAACTTTCTAAGAAACGCCCAATGGCTCTTTGACAAATTCCATATTGGTAAGGACCGCGCATTTATAATATTAACAAGAAAAATATAATCGAAATACCGTGTTTAAATAAAAGACAGGATACAAAACAAAAATTGTAATGCACTATAAAATTGATATCAACGCCATCTACCGCCAACAACCCGAACCATTTCGCATAGGGCTTGTGCAAACTCGTGCGCAATCCGTGATTGCTCTGCGCGACCTAGGCTACCGTACCTAACCTAAAAGTTCATGTGAATATCGTCTGAGAACGTTCCCTTTGTGTTATATGCAGTAACAACGTTGTGAAATGTTTTGCGGCGTTTATAATTATTCCAGGCGTTTGTTTTTAACATATCTAAATATATAAAAGGAGAAACTGACTGACTGACTGACATATCAACGCACAGCCTAAACGGCTAAACGTAGGCACTTGAAATTTGGAAGGGACGTAGCTTAGGTACCGTAGAGGTGCACTAAGAAAGGAATTCCCGAAATTCCCACGGGAACGGGAATTAGCTGGAAAATAATTAACTCAAAAAAAATGATTTGGCCAACGAAGTGGACACGGGAACAGCTAGTTTTGTTATAAAACTCGATAGTGGGTCTAAAAAATAAACAGTTTCAGTCTATTATGTAAGCACCTACTTAAATTCGCTTAGGCAGACACTAAACAGAAAAAAGCAATGTACAAAAGTTAAATTATCTCTAAGGGATTTACAACTAGGTATGTCTTCTTTCTAGGCTTACCTATTTTATCAACCTCATTTCGGACTGAATGTCACTTACCTGTACCCTCTGGACACATAGACAACCAATAGACATCCGATCCGATCCATCGATCTCGATCCGTGATCAAAATCAATGATCACGATCCAGATTGATTGTGCCTGTCGATTGACGGAATAATTCATCTGATCACAAAACTTGTAGAAATTTTTAAATCAAGATCGCTATCTTTATTATTGATTAGTCAATTTAAAACAAAGTGTTGTCCGAATAAACTTGTAAGTTTGTGAAGGTTGACAAAGATCAATTTAAATAGTTTCCCGCTCTCCCCCTATTTCTTCCCGTTGGGGGTCGATTTTCGGAAAATCCTTTCTTAATGCACCTAGGGGTACTCAAGGAATTCTACCTCCAAATTTCAAGTCCCTAGGCCCACTGGTTTAGGGTGTGCGTTGTCTGTCAGTCAACGGTACTGTTTTTATATTTTAGAAGACAAGAATAAATTGAGATAACCCACCAATCATCTAAATATCCAGTCACACCCCAAGCGTGATAAGAGGTAGGTAAATGAGGGTAGGTGCCGGTTATTCCGCTGCCGACCGTCGCCGATCATTGCGGGTTTAATGTTGGTAGTACCGTTTAGCTCTTTTCCCCCTCTTGCATTGTTTAATCTCTCCTTTCTTTATCTGTGTTCAGTTGGCTTCCTTTTATTTTTGTTCATATCATGACCGATTATTGTACCTGTTTTACTCCGTTTTCATTCCCATAGTTAAATTTCATTTAATTTATTTCTTATTATTTTACTTGTTAATCTAGCATTTTATATTATATTCTTTAATTAACCACTGTCTCTTCGTTCGTGTGTCACGTTGGCGCCACTGAAAACCAGCGTCGCGGTTAACGCTGTGACATAGTGCTGAGTGGTGTCAATTTCGACGTCACAGAATCACCCATGGCAACACTATCCTACAATTGTTTTTTTTCTTTCCTTTTTTATTGTTTTTTTTTTTTAAATTTTATTATTACTGTGTTGCCACCTTATTTTAATGATGTTTTTCTCTGTTCTGTTTTTTTCTTGTGTTCGTCGAATAAATGTTTCTATTTCTATTTCTATTTCTAAATATATCAGGGGACCATGTCACCATGTGACCATGTCAATTAACCTACTCCCAAACTAAGCTCTAGGCTTGTACTATGGGTACTAGACAACGATATTAATACTTATAAAGAGAAATATATACTTAAATACACAGAAAACATCCATGACTCAATAAAAAATAATCGCGTTCATGACACAAACATTTGCCCTTCCCAGGATTTCAACCAAGGACCTCTAGTTTCGTAGACAGGGCCACAACCAACTAGCCTCTAGAGACTATATCTCTACAAAATTAACGAATAATTTCTTCACCACTAACTACCAAGCTTGAACTAGTGCCATTTTGCATGTAATATTCGATTTCGACGAAGGGAACGTTATACAAATGCATCGAGTTATAGTTGAAATACGGACAGGATATCTTCAAGGCTGTGCTAAATTAAGTGCACTACGGTTTGCAAACTCGCAAGTTATGACATTTTAGCAATTTTTTCTTGTAAGCTTCTACCAACAGGCATGAAATTTCTTTTTAAACAAAGTGTGTAACACGTGCCAGCCATGACTATTCTCTTTTTGTTTTATGGGATGGGGAAGGTAAACAAGCACAGGCCACCTAATGCTCAGTGGGATCTGTGTGTGACCCATAGACATATTCATTCTCATAACTAAAGTCTTTAGACCGCAAATGCGTTGCCAAACCTGAGGACTAAGATGGAATGCCTTTATACACCGGAACACAATGTGAATGCTGCTCGGCGGTAGGTTAAAGGATAAGATGGTGGTAGCGATCCGGGCGGACCATGCACAAGGTCCTACTAATACTAGTAAATGTGCACTATTTCTCAATAGGCATGTTGACTGACAGGCCAAATCGGCAACATGGTATGACGCGTCAAAACGATAGATTGCATGGAATAACTGTCCTATGGTGTCTTAAGCCGAGAGGCTCTCTTTATGCCATAAAAAAAATATGTAAATATGATCTGAATCTGAATCTGAATCTGATTTTCTGTAGTTTAAAGATCACGTAGAACATTTCGAACGTTTGATTTCGTGGTCAGTGATGAATCTGTCGGTCGTACTGCCAACATCTTTATCAGGAAAAAAATCATATTGACAAATATTGACATGAGCGATTCACTTGTAGACAGTCCTTTTAGATATTCTTAAAAATGTTCTCTCCAAACACCAATTTTGCTGTCTATAATTTTTTTCCGATCCCCCCCATTTAGTATTCTATTGAATTTTTGAACACCGCTTTATTTTCTGACACTTCACAAGCAGGATATGGAGCATTAATTGACAAGTTCTATTATTTTTTGTGGTCACCTCTGTTGATTATATTCTTGTTATATCCGGTTGGTATTAGCTTGTTGAGCATGTTAATTTTCTGACTCTACCAAAGTTACTTTAGTGAATTTTAATTAAATTCGTAACTACTGTCCTTAGTGTAGATTAGTTTTAGCCAAAGCGACATAACCTCAATACATCGCAAGGAAAATAACATGTTTGACGACTTATTTATAATAGGTATGCAATAAATCAAAAACTTTGAGATACTAACGTTGACATTATTTGCTCAAATTTTGAAATGTTACTGGCACTTCAGAAAAAAATAAGTCTGTTCCTTGGTCTATAATTTACCTTACACTAAGAAACTAAAGACAATAGTGATTCATACATAAGAAACCTATATTGACTCGAGACACGAAACTTTGCGTTGTGAATGCTACGACTTGCACTTTGTCTAATATATTATAAGGACTAAACAATTCGTTCTATTGCAAAACAAAATATATATTTGGTTTTATTCAATGTCGAAACCACTTCTGGTAACATATTATTTTTAATTACTCATTTCGTAATCACGTCTGCATATTACGACTAGTTAATACGAATCTGTTGACATTGAGCGCGTAATTTAATTTTAAAAACAACGAAATGGCAAAGGTTTACTTCCGTGCGGCCGACATGTTTAATAATTTCAAATACCGAACTCACGAAGGTTTTTTACAATGGCCGCTCTAATTTAGTGAACCTTTTTTTTTTATTATTTCGATACGCGTAGGAATTCATGTTCAAGGTTCGCTGTTTACGATTTCCGCTTCTTAAAGCGTAAAATTAATTGGTTACGTCGATATGTCTCGACAGTGGCAGGTTTTTTGTGGGGGACGTAAAGTACCTTAAGGCTGAAAGTAGAACGCCTATTTTCGGAATGAACTTGAACGAACAAACAAAAGAACCTGCATTTCCTGCATAGGCGGCGCTTATTGACATGCGTTAAGTTTTTATCGACGCGTATCGATCTCAATATCATACTCTGACGTCTCTATCAAGGGGAAAATAAAACTGTAGACTTGTTGGTATAAAATACTATTCCGTTTATTCACACATCCTCGCCTCTATTGCCTGTTTTTTTGTTTTGTTTTTTAATTTACATTCCAAACAATTGAGTATTAGACATATTTGGTATTAAATATACTATCACAGTTTACCAGTGGGCTAGGCCGTGTCCGTAACCGTGTCCGTATCCGGCGTGCGCGGCGTAGGCGACGGGGGCGGCGTGGGCGAGCAGGGGGGCGGCGTGCACCAGGGGCGCGGGGTGCGACTGCTGCAGCGACTGGGAGACGACGGTCTGGCTGGCGGCGTGCGCGACGGGCGCGGCGTACGCGGCGTGCGCGATGGGGGCGGCGTAGGCGGCGTGCGCCAGAGGAGCGGCGTACGCGGCGTGCGCCACGGGAGCGGCGTAGGCGGCGTGCGCTAAGGGAGCGGCGTAGGCGCCGTGTCCGACCAGCTGCTTGGCGAGCACGGGGGCCACGCCGGCGGCGGCGCCGTCCAACTGCGCCTCGGCGGTCTTGACGGCGTCGACGGCCTGCCACGAGTGGTCCTCGGCGGCGTTGATGGCCTGGCCTTGCAGCTCGGCGGCCTGGTCGTGCAGTTCGCGGGTGGCGTCCACGGCGGCGCGCACGTGGTCAGAGGCGTCTACGTGCGCTTCGATAGCGGCGCCAGCCAGGTCTCCGGGGGAGATGGTGGGCAGAGCGGGTGCGGCGTGCGCCACAGCCAGAGGCGCGTGCACGGCCAGGCCATGCGCGGCATAACCGTGCGCGGCCAGACCATGCGCGGCATAGCCGTGCGCGGCCAGACCATGCCCAGCATAGCCGTGCGCGAAGGGAGCCGCCAGCAGGCCCGAGGGCACGGCGGCGGCGCAGGCGAGGACGGAGGCGACAATCTGTCAACAAGAAATACAATTTAAATAACGAAAGCACTTCCAATTTTGTCTTCTAAAACTCTCACGACACGTTTTTTCTTTTACACCAACGTAACACTCAATAAACTCTGCTCGTAACACCGATCGAACTATATTTTAAATATTATAATATGAACTGACCAGAAATCTCATCGTGCACTTCTGTGGTAGACTGCTCGAAGGCTACTGATTGGTCTCATTTCGCCGCGGACGCTATTTATACCGCGCGCGCGCGAAACGGAACGCGTGAAAAAAGTAAGTGGCCTGACCTCAAGGGCGGGAAGGGTGCAGGAAGCGGTAATTTTGACAGATTTTGCGGCCAGTATGTTGCCTATGTTGGCCGTGATGCCTGTTAACTTTTTAAATTGCGATCATAGATTTCAAATATTCGAGGTTTTGTTTTTCTTTTAAAGCGTGTTTTTTATGAATTATTTGTGGCCAACATGTAAATAAAATAATTGAAATGGGGAATCATATACAAATGTCCGGCATTTCTTAATATTCTTCATTTATACAAACGCGATTGTTGAAAAATATTATGTTATCTGTTGTTATTGATTATTTTTGTGGTGGACTAATATAACTTTTTTTTTTCACGTGCTTAATTTTAATGTCACGTGCTATCAAAGAGTTGAATTAATTTCTCAAATCTAACTTGTTTTGTGCAAATATGTTTCTACAGCTGGCTTGTTAGTTTTGGTTTTGTGGTTATTTTACGTATTTAAGGTATGGCAAAAAAATTTGAATACTTGGTTACAACTCTGAATTATTATCTCTGTGAATTATTTTTAGTAATCAATCGTAAATTCTTACTGATCTTTTCATCTATACTAATATTACAAAGCTGTAGAGTTTGTTTGTTTGTTTGCTTGAACGCGCTAATCTCAGGAACTACTGGTCCGATTTTAAAAATCTTTCAGTGTTAGATAGCCCATTTATCGAGGAAGGCTATAGGCTATATATCATACTCACATAAACCGAAGCGAAGGGCGAGTCGTTAGTATGAAATAAGTGGGTAAATCGTTTTTTTGTCTGCGTATTATTATCTAGGTTTCACATAACTGACATCAATTGGGCCCAAGACCAATGTCGTCTAAACGTTGGACTATAAAAGCGACAGATGATAATTTAGCATACTTGGTGTAGCTTATATAAAGCTCAGTGATCTACGAACTCATCGCATAAAACACAAACTCATGCCTTCATTCCCAGAGTGGGCAGAGCTACAGAACTACCTACAACTCTAAAAATTTGTTGATAATTCTGTAACCACATGTTGGCCAATTAGGCTAAAATGTTTACCAGCGTATTAGTGACACGGTGCAAGCCCATCGCCTAACAGTACTTCAAGCCTTTATTCCCTTAGTCGCCTCTTACTACATCCACGGGAAGACATGGACTGGCACTATTATAACCCGGCAACCACTCCGGACCATCGCTTTTACAATGTATAATGAATTGTCATCTCTCAGCCTTTTGTCACCGTTAGGTTGATGAAATAGAAGTATATTTTATCGTATTTGGCGAAACAAAAGTAATTCCTATGATTTATTTGAATTTTACTTCCTCCTAAAATGTTCAGTCTATCTGTCTGTATTGCTTCCGCAAACCAAGGATATCAAAAATATATTGCGAATTAAAAAACTTCCTGCCATAATCATTTCAATCTTAGTCCTATTACTCGTATGGTTTTTTATAAACTGACACGATTCAAAAATATCGTGTGGACTTCGTATTGTAAAGATTTATGAATCGATCAAGCGTACTACAAAACATAGTGAAAATGAATAGTTCAACGATATATATGGTTAAGAAAATATATTAAGCACCACTATTAAAGAAATAAAATGGAAAATAAACCGAGCGGGATTGAATTAACAAAGAAAAAGTCCATTATTATATTTATCAATAATTTAACTAAAAACTGGTACACAAATAAAAAATCTCTCTTTCCAGGAAAAAAAGTATTTTCAATTAAAGAAAAAATTATTACTTATGAAAGTACCACTTGTTCTTAGAACATTTAAATCAGGGATCGTTACCGGTATTCTTACTACCGGTTTAAAATAAGGTATTACCGGTTATAATTCCATTTTGGTATTTATATCACTAAAGCTCTAATAAGCGGTATAATCAAAACCGATATTCAAATGTAATAGCGGTTTCGACAATTGACAACATTACCTCTATTTGATACTTTACCAATAAAACCATTACCGGTAATACCTGTCACTGTCCACACAAGCAAGTTTTCTAATTTTGAAGTTTGACAATCACCGATAAGATTACCATAATGAACGGTTTGTCCTTTTCATTTTGATCGTGACGTCATTGACGTGTCTTTCATCTATTATTTTATGGTTCTACTTCACAATACATTATAATATACAAGATTTTCATGTGTTTTTTATCGTGAATATTATATTACCAATTTGTGGATAAACGGAATGCTTTTTATTTCTTTCTTTTTTAGCTCTTATACCTATTTAGTTTTAAGTCAACATTTTAAAAAAGAGTCCTCCCATACCCCGTCCACGTACTCCTAAGATCGAAATTTATGTTTTAGTTCGTATAATACTGTCCCTCACGTTTTCGAAAATCTATTTATTGGTTCAGTACTAGCAGACATTTCAACCAGTGTTAGCCAACAATGCTATTGAGTTACGTTACACCTATTTCTTCTGCTTCAGTCATAATATCTACCTGACACCTATCTATCAATAGCAACGAATACCGGTATTAAATAGAGGTAAAGAATACTGTAAATAGTGCAAAAAGTATATGTATAGTGAAGAAGACAAAAGCGGAATGACAACATTACCTCTAATTCGAATATGGGTATTATTTTTTTAGCGGTAAATTTTGACAATTTATATACAGGTATTCAATTTAACCGGTTTTACAATCCCTGATTTAAATATTCCTGCGAAATTTTATGTAGGGTTTAGTTAGTCCTCTTTTGTTCCGTTTACTTTTTTGCAAATTCAGACGATATTAACGATATTGGCATTATTTGATTTTGAAATAATATTATTCTCCTAAAATCATGTAAATAGGTATTGTAATAAACAAATGTGAGGACTAATTTTCGGAAACCCGTCGCATGGCATAATGATTTTTAGCCCTAACGATTGTTTGGTCGAAAATGATTTGCTCTAAACCCTTTTAGATTGATATTTCAAAATGTAATAAACATATTTTGTGTAAGTAGTTTAGTTAAGTTAGTTTAGGTAAGTTTTTATAAAAAAAAAATTTTTTTTTTGTAAAAACCGTTTTCGACCAATTGAGTTTCGATCAAACAATCATTATGTCATCCGATATTGACCCTTAATTTGCATATGCTATGCCATTGGATTACTATCCGTGAAATTATTTTCCGCTGTATTGTAGTAATTAGTATTTTTTCTCACATAACGCCTTGGGATTTTGAATTAGCCATAAAGTGTACTGCTTATGACATTGTCTGTGATAATGCCTCTATTCAAAATTATTACCTTATTCATTTAGTCCGGTTAGCCTAGTAGGTAGTTTTTATGACTACGAACTCAGATATCTTGGATTCAGTTCTCGCCAGTTAGATACTTTGACTGAAAAGTCAAAGCTTAAAAGTATCAAAACGATATCTACTTATCATCATTCTCCAGCTCTTATCTCAACTTAATTGGGGTCGGCGCAACATTATTTATTTATTTATTTATTTATTGAACAAGAACGGTTTACACCAATTACACTTGCCAACATATTTATAGTGGACTTTTATAGTTATATCATGCATTTATTATACCTAAAACAGTTAATCCACATTCATACACACTCACTCTAACATGTTTTTTTCTGTCATACTCTATTAGTCGCCATATCGGTAGTCACTCCCTTTCTAGCCATATCATCATAAAACACATTATCATATAAAAACAAGATCGAAACGAGAGAAGAATAACTTTATTTCAGGCAACAAGGCCCATAATTACAAATACCTTATAGACTAACATACATAACAATATATAATTTAAAATGAACATTACTACATACACTTTCGCGGTGTTAGGTAGCTGGCGGCCACGAAATCCCGAAATATGACACCCCTCGGCCAGAATGTCTCTTTTAAAACCAATTATTTAAAATTAACCTTGTGGCGGAGCTTCAACCACTCGACTATGAATATTACTATGAATGTCTAAAGATCAAGAATATCCTTAAGAAAAGGCGGGGTTAATCCGACAGTGGGATATATTATCGCTCATTCCCGAATTACCAGTATTTTAAAATACCTGATTCTCAATATATCGGAATCCCAAAACTAAACATACAAATTAGGGTATTATTTATTATCTTTACCCAACATTTCGAATCTTGTTTTTTGAGAACCTGGTAAAAAGAGTAGTTTGGTATTTTGAAATACTAGTATTTTGGGAATGAGCGAATGAGTCAGTAAATTTTTTCATGGGAAAACGTTTTATGACTATTTTTTTATAGTAATTGAAGTACATACATTTATATAAAAGGGTTTTAAAATAGTCGTACAACGTTTTATACCTTACATACATAGGTACATACATTAAATCACGCCTGTTTCCCAGAGGGGTAGGCAGAGACCACTTCTTTCCACTTGATGTTTTATACTTACCTTTAAAGTCTTTAAACGAGTTCATAGACATTTTTGACGTGTGTACATTCTGAGGTCTGATTATAGTCATTTACTATAAAGGTTTCGCCGAAATACGACACCAAAGCTAAGATTACTAAACACTAAGACAAAAAGCCAATAAACACTGCACTCTACAATCCAGCGCACTCCGTTCTCAGTCCTAGCGTGTTGAAATTACGGTCGAACCTTAATTGGTGGCGTCACAGTGAACTAAAGACTAGGTCATTCGGATCCGAACGTTGCATGACCAGTTAGGTCGTGTGCAGAGGCACGATTGGGCTGAGACAGTCGCGAGATTGACGCGGAAAACGCAGGTGGTCAAAGATGGAATAACTTATAATGGCCAAATTTTCTAGTTAGAATCTGTCTAAATAGACAGATTCTAACTAGAAAATTTGCTCAGTTTATTTAAATTGATCTTGAATCATATAATAACAGGATTATAAACTCGATGCTAATAAAAGGTACACAAAGTCAAATTAATAATGAAAATATTAAAATCTATTTTATGGGATGGGTCCTAATACGCATCCCTGGGGCACACCTACGATTAAGTGACAGGGGTAGACATTGAATGTATTTGTACTTTATAGAGTCTACATATTTTGCCGGATAACATAGGCAGGTCTTGCATCAAGCAACGGCAGAGCTTTTAAATCGTAGCACGATGGACTAAAGGACCATAACTTAAAGTATAGGAAATGAGAAAAAGGACTGGTCTAGCACCTATAAATTTTTCTGGCGCACTAGTAAAAGTAAATATCAGGGGACAAATAAATAGTTTGATTTGAATGACTGCACTTTGAATAGACTTATAGGATAGCACAAACATATTTGTATCATATTTATGGATGACGTCGCTCCTTTAAGTATAGAATATCACTTTGTTGATGATTTCAAATAACACAAAACACGAAACTTCTTCTTTTTATCTTTCCAACGTGTCAACCCATCGTCATATTAATTGTATCACTGATTCTTCTTATCATTATCAAATACTGGTAATCAATTTGCTGGTTCATTGCCTCTTCCTTCTTCTTGCCTTTGACTGGTACGAAACGAGAAATACTTTCAGCCTTTAATTATACCTAAGTTTGAGCTAAAACTTGAACGAACAAACTGGATGGAACTGACTGGGGGAGCCCGTTGTTTCCGATTTTTTATTTATTTATGTAATTATAGATAGTCATTTTATATCGACTTAAATATCTAAAGTGTAGACGAGACTAGAATTATAAAAATCCATTAAAAAGTAACTGTTTTTGAAAAAATGCGTGATAATTATGACCTAAAACACAAAACACATTACGACTAAAAGTGTGAACCGTAACTCGCGACTCGATCGCGCTGTCGGCGGTGTGCGCGCGCGCTTACTCGTGATCTTTGATGCATGTAGGAGAGTCCGCGCGCTCGTCACGACGCACCATTCTCACGGTGTTTCTACACCCGCCGTTATGGGGCTCGTGACATATAAACTTTATCATTTTTACAAACAATGAGCTGCGATTATGCGACTTTGTTGGTTTGCCTTGACCGGGAATATGGGGGTCGAAGCCTACCTTATTTGGGGGACGGTTTTGAAGTCAAGTTTGGAGGGGCTTGCAATTTGATTCTGTTCTTGTGGTGCATTGTCAGGGCAATTTAGTATTCTATTTAATATCTATATGATGTCACTTGTGTTTATGACAGTTATATAGGAGCGAAGCTTTGCATAAGTGTCAATGACTTGGTTTGTCCGTTAAACATCTTGGCTTGCGGGACAAGCGATAATATTTGGTATTATTTCATTTATTGATTATCAATAAGTATTAGAGTGATTAGGTACATGTAAAGATTGTGGGAACTAAGGTGCTTTAAGGAAACGAAATAATAATTTGACTATTTTGTTTATTTACACATCCTCGCCTCTATTGCTTTTTTACATTTTAAATATTTTAAATTCCAAACGGTTGAGTATTAGGAACGTTTTTGGCACAATTTTGTAAAGCTATGAGTCTACCAGTGGGCCAGGCCATGTCCGTAACCGTGTCCTAGACCAGCGTGCGCGGCGTAACCGACAGGGGCGGCGTGGGCGAGCAGGGGAGCGGCGTGCACCAGGGGTGCGGGGTGGGACTGCTGCAGCGACTGGGAGACGACGGTCTGGCTGGCGGCGTGCGCGACGGGCGCGGCGTACGCGGCGTGCGCGGCGTACGCGGCGTGCGCGATGGGGGCGGCGTAGGCGGCGTGCGCCAGAGGAGCGGCGTACGCGGCGTGCGCCACGGGAGCGGCGTAGGCGGCGTGCGCTAAGGGAGCGGCGTAGGCGCCGTGTCCGACCAGCTGCTTGGCGAGCACGGGGGCGACGCCGGCGGCGGCGCCGTCCAACTGCGCCTCGGCGGTCTTGACGGCGTCGACGGCCTGCCACGAGTGGTCCTCGGCGGCGTTGATGGCCTGGCCTTGCAGCTCGGCGGCCTGGTCGTGCAGTTCGCGGGTGGCGTCCACGGCGGCGCGCACGTGGTCAGAGGCGTCTACGTGCGCCTCGATAGCGGCGCCAGCCAGGTCTCCGGGGGAGATGGTGGGGAGAGCGGGTGCGGCGTGTGCCACGGCCAGAGGCGCGTGCACGGCCAGGCCATGCGCGGCATAACCGTGCGCGGCCAGACCATGCGCGGCATAGCCGTGCGCGGCCAGACCATGCCCAGCATAGCCGTGCGCGAAGGGAGCCGCCAGCAGGCCCGAGGGCACGGCGGCGGCGCAGGCGAGGACGGAGGCGACAATCTGTCAAAAAGGAATACAAATTTAATTAGTTAATAACGAAAGCACTTCCAAGTTTCGCTCCAAAAACTGTCACGACACGTGTTTTCTTTTACACCAACGAAACACTCAATTCGTAACACTGATCAAACTATATTTTAAATGAAATATAAACTGACCAGAAATCTCATCGTGCACTTCTGTGGTAGACTGCTCGAAGGCTACTGAATGCTGACTCGGCGCCGCCGACCGCATTTATAGCGCGCGCAGCGCGAAAAAAAGCGGGCGGGAGAAATGTAGGAAACCGCGTTTTGACAATTCTGCGAACCGATTTTGATCGGGACCTCGCTTGTCATTTCATTGCTGAAGTTCTAATACTGAGTGGGAACATAGGTGTGATAAAACAAGAATCTGCTTCAAATATTCCATTAAGACGTCCTAAAACTGACCTGACCAGTTAAGATGATGTATGGATTACGGACACAAGAGTGTGTTAGATTGTTTTATGAATATCGTATGGGCAGGAATTTGGGAGATTGAGGGAGGTTGGGCCCCCTGCATGAGACATATCCAACACCCCGATTGTTGGCTTGGTTAGGAGCCTAGAAATGTAGTTAGGTCTTGTTCAAAGGGTCAATGTCAGTCCTGACAGAAATTTGCGCAGGGAGCTTTACTAACTCTGGCAGTTTACAATTTTTTTAAGTCTCTAGTTTTAGTTTAATAATTACACAAAACATATTTTATTTCACTACTGAACTTGAAGCATATAACAAGCTCATTGGTGTAATAATTCATGGAACTGGATGAACACTAATATAATAATAATAAACAAACATACTGCCGCCGGTTTTGAATAAAATTGGTGTAACAATTGTTTTTAAGTTTCGCAACCTTCAAAACAGTGTTTTGTAAATTGGTATGTCCAAATCGATAATGCATCAATTTGGAGCTAGATTAACTTGAGGTTTTGAACGATTGTTGTCATGATGTCATAATAGTGTTACATTATCATCCAGTTTACATATGTATGCAATTTTTTTTATTCATCGGAAATCGGGAAATGGGTCAAATGTAACTAGCAAGATTTGACCCGAACATACATACATACATTGCAAGTTAAATAAAAGCTTGTAAAATGAGGGAAATTAATAACTCTGCTCTCTTTTTTGGCATATATAATTTATTTCTCTCTCTCTGCAAAAGCCTTCAGACCTTAATACTCTACTTTTATAGAAAAACTTGTATCTTCTTCTGTCATCAGTGTTATCTAGTCCTTTGCCTCATGTTTTCGATTTATATAAGATTTCCGATTATCCGTTGGCTATTCTACTTAACTAGAATTGCGTCAAGGTCGCACTGACCTATGGGACCGACAACAACTCTTATATCTGTTTTAATCTTAGAACTATTTCAACTGTATGAAACCATAACTAATAGAAAATACGGTTTTGTTTTGGTCTGCAAAGTCCAGTTACACATATGTAATTATTTGGGAGGCGTTTGTTTGATCTTAAACGCATAATTGCTCTTTGGTTCTCGTAAGTGGTTAGTTACGAGGCCGTCGTCGATCCCTTATCTAGACTAATTAATATTCATTGTTAAATGATTGGCATATTAATTGAAACTTTCAGACCTAGCACTTTTATAATTTGTCAAGGACGCCATATCTACATCTCCATTCTGCCCTCTTAAAAAGTAAAGAAACATGCTGTCTTTAAAAAATAATGTCACTTATACATACGCGGTTCTTTGAGCCATACGCCCTTTTTTCAAAAGAGGGCAGCATTATAATACTTACTCTTTCTAGGAATAGGGTCCAGTCCCGCTTTTTTTAAACTATTTGCCACTCACGAAAACTTTGTGGAACCATCTTATTCTGGCAAAAAAGGTTTGAAATTAAACAGTGGTAACACTCTAGTCTAGTATCATCCCTTTCAAATCAATCAAAGTAAAAGGGTCGACACTACAGTGTTACCACTTTTTAATTTCTAGTCTTTTTTGCTAGACTGTAATAGCGGTATTGACGTATGCACTGAGACGAGCTTACTCTTTCCTCAAAGGCTGGCAACGCATCTGCGATTCCTGTGGTGTAACGACTGTCCATAGGTGGCAGTAAATACTTTCCATCAGCTGACCCGCCACCTGATAGTAGTGTATATTTTTTAAGTAACGGCGTTATAAAGCTCTCACTCATGTAACGAAGGAGTTCTAAAGAATCGTAAACATGTCGAATTGTACCTACTCGATTCGTAATCGATTCTATCTCGATTTTTACTAATCTTTACATAGTATAAAATGAAGTCGCTTCCGCTGTCTGTTCGCTTAGATCTTTTAAACTACTCAACGGATTTTAATGCAGTTTTTAATAGATAGAATGATTCAAGAGGAAGGTTTATATGTATAATACATTCTGGATTATGCGCTGGTGTGTCAGAAAACTCACATAAACCGAAGCGAAGCGAAGGCGGGTCGCAATAAAACTGAATTAATTTTAGGCGTGAAAAAAAAAACAGCTTTGTCTGTAGACTTTACACTTCTTGTTACCATATCTTGTCTATTTATACTTTTTTCTCATATTTTGTATTTGCTAAGATACTTTGCTACTGGGATTGGATTACTGTAGGTAATACTATCGTTTCTCTTGCTTCCCTTCATATCAACAGCAGTTTTTTTATCCCGCTCACGTCTCCTAGTTTTTTCCTAGGATATAATTTCATATCAACTATATTACCACATATTTCGCCAGCGTTACATGCGTTAAGTAAATGTAGCCTTCTCAAGGCCGGCGAAGTTCATTGGCCTCCAAAAAGTGTAACGAAAGTGAACTGAACTTGAACTCGTTGCGCTTGTGCAACAAACTTACATCTGCGGTCAACGGCGGCGCTTACGTCCAAGAATACGCCTACAGTTGTATGAGCAGGTTCTAGTTGGAATCTTTACCACTGGCACTGATAACTTGGTAATGTGATATTGAATTCTGCCTGAAGCGCTTTTTGCTATAATTACTTGTCAATGCGGAAACGGATATGGTATGACAAGTACGTGGTAATATATAGTTGCGATTGGGTTTGAATTTAAATTCCAATGATATTATAATGATTCGAGACAAGATTATTCAAGAAAAAATATGTTTTACGTTACTCCCGTAAAACTAAAGGGCATTGGGTAAATTTGTTTGAAGAATGTTGTCATTTTTTCAGCGGCCACGGATGATTTAGTCATTTAGAGGAACTCAAAATACACATAAATATATAAATAATTTAAGGCGTTTAATAATATCGGAGCCGAGATATTTAAGATTTAGGTAAGTATTCAGTTTTTGGTACTAAAAGTAAGCCTAGGTAAGAATATTAAATATCTCGGCTCCGATGCATTTAAGAGTATTACATTACATAACAAAATATGTTTATTTTGAATTATTCTATCATAATTTACCACTTTTACTAATGGCCGCTCACCTTGAAAATTTATGACTTTGACAAATGACAATACTTTTACCCAAACCCCTTTAAATCTCAGCATTGCAACGAGAAATCACTGTGGTTATCAATTTGTGGCTATAATTTTACTCACACTTTTTACCAACGTTAACACGCTAAAGATTTGGAGCTTTAATTTCACGAGGAAACCTGTTCCAATCAAAGTGAAAAAAAAACTGGAACTGCGGAGAACACATCTACCGAATGCAGAGTGAAGTATGGGGTTCTACTGCTATAGATTGGCATCTGCATTATTGGACATTAGCAGAGGTAGACCGAAGAGATGACGGGACGTCTAGACTCCATCGAGACCAGAATGGGTTGACCAGACTGTAAAGGGTTAGTTTAATTTTGAAAATGAAAGAGTCCTTTGCCAACAGTGGGATATGCATTGTTCTTAAGAAAGTGAGAGGAAAAAGATCTCTGCGGTTCAAAATTAAAATTTCCCCAGGATACAAACTCGCCAAATTACCCTAAAATCATACAATTATAAGCCGAAACGGTTTCAAAGTTTGTATATTCCTCCGAAAACCCGGTCTACTGAAAGCACTAGACCAAGTGGCTCATTGTGCCTCAAACGTCTACCGACATGAATGAATGACATTGACAGGTTAAAAATCAGATTCTCGGAAGATGGTTAGAAACGTGCTATAACAAGTTTTTGAGACTGGAAAGAGGAAGAGGATTTTTGCATGTGGTCCATTTATTTTGATATTTTGCAAAATCTTAATAAAAATGATATTTGATATGATCCCAACACGTCAAACATATCTACACGTATCTATGGCACTGACAATAAGGTTTGTGTATACATATATTTGACGCGATAGGTGTCTATATATTAATACTTTCAACTGTAGCTTTGAGTAGGGTCCGTCTGGGTCACTACCATCTACGCACCAAGCAGCCATGTCCACATGTGTTCTTGTAAGACAGACGTTAAAATCTTCAGCATAGCATTCCATCTTAGTTCTGGGTTGTTAAGTTTTTACTTGAGTTTGATTTGTTATGTTATGATTGCAAATATTCATAGCTCAGAGCCTCGTTAGATTGGCTTTATCGTCAAGAGTAAGGTGGTTATTGCGTTGCACGGATATAGCACACACTTGACGGAGTACGGAGGCCTTGGTGGTGTTGTCACCGGATCAGCTGGTTTCCGCCGGATGCTATCACCGGTGCAGAAAGGTCGTACCTCATTAAATCTGTTGTATACTTCGATTACGATACGATACAATACGAAAGCACAAGACTTGCGTCGATCTGTTTTGAATTTGACGCAATAAATAAATAATAGATCAAAAACATGTGTTTTGAACGTTGGTATCCATATAAATTACTCCTGTAAAGGCTTAGAGTGTAGGGGTGTCGTGTCATGTGACTTGTCTGCTGTCAGACAATGCGATTCCTTATGGGTATAGCCTCAGAGAATTTTTATCTTAATCATTATATCAGCCGCCGCAATCGCCATAACAGCTGAGAAGGTGCTGAACAATAGATTTGCGGCGCCGTGGGAACCAACACTGTCACCTCTATCTACATTTGAATGCCGAATATGATTCGGCCGCAAACAACTTTAGTAGACGGATCATATTTTAATATGTTGTCCGTTATCTGACCCCTAGATCAGGGCGTAAGTGACAGGTCGCTGATGCCTTCCGCATTGGTCGTATGTAGGAAGTAGTAATGCAAGTAGGTGTGTTTGCAGTGTTCTAAAAAAACAAGAGAGTAAATTGACTATTTTTTTATTTACACGTCCTCGCCTCTATTGCATTTTTATATTTAAATTATTGTAAATTCCAAACGGTTGAGTATTAGGAAAGTTTTTGGCACAAATTTGTAAAGCTATGCGTCTACCAGTGGGCAAGACCGTGTCCGTAAGCGTGTCCGAGGCCGGCGTGCGCGGCGTAGGCGACGGGGGCGGCGTGGGCGAGCAGGGGGGCGGCGTGCACCAGGGGCGCGGGGTGCGACTGCTGCAGCGACTGGGAGACGACGGTCTGGCTGGCGGCGTGCGCGACGGGCGCGGCGTACGCGGCGTGCGCGATGGGGGCGGCGTAGGCGGCGTGCGCCAGAGGAGCGGCGTACGCGGCGTGCGCCACGGGAGCGGCGTAGGCGGCGTGCGCTAAGGGAGCGGCGTAGGCGCCGTGTCCGACCAGCTGCTTGGCGAGCACGGGGGCCACGCCGGCGGCGGCGCCGTCCAACTGCGCCTCGGCGGTCTTGACGGCGTCGACGGCCTGCCACGAGTGGTCCTCGGCGGCGTTGATGGCCTGGCCTTGCAGCTCGGCGGCCTGGTCGTGCAGTTCGCGGGTGGCGTCCACGGCGGCGCGCACGTGGTCAGAGGCGTCTACGTGCGCCTCGATAGCGGCACCAGCCAGGTCTCCGGGGGAGATGGTGGGCAGAGCGGGTGCGGCATGCGCCACAGCCAAAGGCGCGTGCACGGCCAGGCCATGCGCGGCATAACCGTGCGCGGCCAGACCATGCGCGGCATAGCCGTGCGCGGCCAGACCATGCCCAGCATAGCCGTGCGCGAAGGGAGCCGCCAGCAGGCCCGAGGGCACGGCGGCGGCGCAGGCGAGGACGGAGGCGACAATCTGTCAAAAAGGAATACAAATTTAATAAGTTAATAACGAAAGCACTTCCAATTTTCGCTTCAAAAACTATCACGACACAAGTTTTCTTTTACACCAACGAAACACTGGATAAACTCCGTTCGTAACACTGATAATTCTATATTTCAAATGTAATATGGACTGACCAGAAATCTCATCGTGCACTTCTGTGGTAGACTGCTCGAAGGCTACTGAATGCTGACTCGGCGCCGCCGACCGCATTTATAGCGCGCGCAGCGCGAAAAAAGGGGCGGGAGAAATGTAGGAAGCCTTTGTCTTGTTCCAAATTAAATTTATGAATGGCACCTTAGATACTCATGATTTTGTCATGGCTATCAACTATCCACACGTTTTAATATTCAGTCTTTCATTTGAACCCCGAAATCCCTGCTCATGCCTTGAAAAACCGGCATCACACCAGATATTAATTCTGCTGTCGTTGGTACGCTTGGGTACTATCTAACAATTTACTCTTGTTATGATTATGGTACAGAAGTTTTGATCTGCCCATCCTGTTAGAATAAAACATGAAAGGTAGAAATTGATGCATTTAATATTTAGTAGTTCGGCGGTTTTTATGTTTTTAATCTTTTTCTTATCTTTTGACAGAGAAGAAGGACGGGATAAGCTCTTTTGAGTATTTAGTTTAATATCTTCATATAATACTCATTTGACTAAAAATTATATCGTAGATTTTAAATTGTGTGTAGTTTGTTTGTAGTTCTAACGTATTCAATAGGTTCGCCAGACAAATTTCCAAAACTATTTCGATGATGCAATTTTTTCAGTTCAATGTCTTGACTTTTTTTTTTCCATTCGAAATATCTTCAGAAAGGGCTTATTAGATCAAAAATATTTTTTGAGGTTAATGTTACGATATGTTGCTTTTTTTCGGACTTACAGGAAATAACACTTCTGCGAAATGAAGAAACTAAGATATAGCGATTCATGGAAATTGATGTAAAAAATCTACAACGCTTACTGTAAGCGTAGATTTGTCATTTTATTTCCTGTACACATTAATTCGTTTCAAAATGACTAAGTCCAAACTAAGTAGCGTATCCTAACATCTCTTGATACTTATTTTCATCTAATATGTAATATCAATGTTTAATGCGTGTGTAACTTATTCTTTCACCATCCTCTTAAAAAACCTACCTGTTACCTTTCTTCAAACGTATACAAGCTTTTGTATTAGTTATCCAAGCTCAAGCATTATCTATTCCTTTGTTGTTTTGAATCGGAAACATGCAACTAGGCTCTCACTCGATGCCTGGCTCCGATCACGGCCGCGTCGACCTTTACCGACCAATGGCTAACCTACAATTATCACTGCGTATACAGTTACTGTTAATCCTATTTTAATACCCTGTTACTGCTTAAATCAATTCTTTAAGAGGGTTGTGAAACGACGCTTAAATGTAGCTGTCAAAATTCCATACTTATCAAGTCCGATTTTCTCGATATTTTAATATATTACATGCATATAGAAACTGACGAAGATGTTTACCAATGTATTAGTGACGGGTTGCAAGCCCATCGCCTAACAGTACTACACGCCTTTATTCCCTTAGTCGGCCTTTACGACATCCACGGGAAGACATGGAGTGGCACTATTCTAACCCGGCAACCACACGGTAATAATATTGTAGTTATTAAATCAGGGTAGAATGTTACACCAATTGACCAAGTCCCAAACTAAGCTCTAGGCTTGTACTATGGGTACTACTAATAGACAACGATATTAATACATATATGTATAGAGAAACATAATTACTTAAATACATAGAAATCATCCATGACTCAGGAACAAATATTCGCGCTCATCTCACTAATATCTGCCCTTACCGGGATTTGAACCCAGGACTGCTAGCTTCGTAGGTAGGGGCACTACCAACTATAGGCCACTTCAAGTCAAGTTAGATTTTCACGATACTTGAATATGTTGTAGTTATTATAAAAAGAAACCGAACTGGAATCGACTAGTCAAGGAAAACGTACAGACTTAGTTTTTCTCTCTTAATATTTTTTTAGAGTGGCATCTATTGTATTCGTTCTCCCTAAGATAGCTCGGTCCTCTCACTCAGCTAGTTTGGTATGTGGAAAGAACATGTGGGTCTTTTTTAAATGGTAATTCATCTGATTTATTTATTTATATAAGTAATGCTACAATACAATCTTATCTACAATTCAAAGTTAAAAACTAAACTTATTTTAATTATGGGTCTTTTTTGTACCTTTCGGCGTTTCTCCTATTGAAATTTGAGATCACAAAACCGGTTAGTTATTCACAAATGCTTTACCAAATCATCATTTGACAAACTATATCATTTTTCAAACTTTCATTTCGCATGCATTATTTTACAATTAGATGTGGTCAAAAGTCTAACTAAAGCTAACTTGTTTAACAAGCCCATGTAATATGTAATATTATTCAATGATATGGGGATATCAAGGATAATGCGGTCGTCCATAATATACACACAATTAACAAAATGAGTGTTTTAAAATTACCTGTTCTTTCACGGAGAACCATAAGAACCTAAACTTTCTTTATAGTAAAAAAAAGCCCTAAAAAACAACTCGCAGCCACCCAACACAATCTCACTTGAAGTCATAGACCGTAGCTGCTTACTAATAAAACATTAGAGATTCCTATTAAGATATCTATATCACTGGAATTCCACACAAACTTGAGATACCGCGAGCTTTAGATTAAAATAGTTGTATGATTGTTGCATGGCGGTGACGTCACTGTACAACTATGTCTGTCTGGGAACTAACCTAGATACGCAGGCTCAATGGGAGATTGGATTGGCAGCCAATTTTTAACGTCAATCCAACAACACTTGATTTTTAATCCCAAGCTTTACCTATGCCTACCTAGTTTACTGTATCCAACATATTTATCGGTTTGCGACCGTCCCATTCATAGGGACCAGTCTGAAAACCAGCGCCGGGCTCCCTGCCAGCAAATGCTGAGATCGGGACCCATTGTCCAACCTAGTTTCTTAGTTACTATAAGTTTTTATTTTAGCTCATCATCTAACATATTTTTTGTATTTGCGGTTAAGGTTGTGGCAGTAAAAAATATTCTTATTCTTATTCTTATTCTATGTATCTCTATCTAAATATATATAACTTGCTTTTGCCAGCAATTTCTTCCGCGTAGAATTCGAATTTTGTCATCTCACGGGAACCGTTAATTTTTCCAAGATAAAAGTAGATAAACTACCTATGTTGTAGTCAGGGATAATCTTGTTTTTGAGTTTATTCGTAACAATCATCATTAACATCAGTACTTTATAGTAAAAAAATACACTTACAACTTTCGATAGCTAGTAGAAAGTATGGAATATACATCATCTTCGTAGAATGCATCTAGTCTGGGGCCTTTGGACCTCTTTTCTACTCATGTTCTCCTGGTACATATTGCTCTTGACATGTTATCATATTGTTGTTTACTCGTACTGTAAAGTAAATAAGAGCTATTGTAATGTTGACAATATGATGACACGTCATAGGCCGAGATTGTAGGTGATAAAAACCTTATCGCCTATGACCTATGACGCATTATCGTAATGTCAACGTTTTGGTAACTCTTATTTACTTAAGACTGCACCGAGCAAACGTCGAGCGTCCAGTGGCGCCCTCATTACTATTATTGTGTTTTCTAATGAACTAAAGAATTTCCTTGCAATCAGACGATACATTTATGTAGCGCAAGTAAAAACACAATTTATGGGATACGGAACAAACTTTAATAACAATTACCCTTTGAGTAGTCAGCTTAACGGGAAAAGGTGGTCACTTTTTTCCGTTAAGTTGATAACTCGAAGGTGAATTGTTATGAAACTATGTGATATACCCTATAAGTTGTGTTTTCATTTGTAGTACAAAAACCTACCGACCAATTTCAAAAAAATACTTTAGTTTATTAGTAAACACGATAATAGTAATGAGGGCGCCACTGTACGTCCGGCGTACGCTCGGCGCAGTCTTAACAGCATGAGCCGAGTTAAAAACAAATATCAGAAAAATCTATACAAAGACGATATGGTATTTACCGCCTAGAATAGGCTCTGAGCTTTTACGACAAAAAAACAAAAGAAAATTGCATCTTACGAACGATTTTACTAAAAACAAGTGCGTCTTTTATCGCCCATTAGTCCCCCGTGGTAGATGATTGATCTACATAAATGAGGTATGAGAGAGTATTGATACAGCCTCTCGCATTCCGCGCCAGGGCCAGCCGGACCTGCGCGCGCAGCCTCGACAGACAAAAACTATAATTACATTCATAACTATTGTGTGTAGTACAGACTGCAACATAAGCTAAACATACATAGGTACATAAACTCACACCTTCGTTCCCAGCTCTAAAAATTTGCTGATAATTCTGTAACCGCATTTTGTACAATTTGGTTAAGATGTTTACCAGCGTACTAGTGACAGGTTGCAAACCCATCGCCTAACAGTAGTAGGTACTACAAGCATTTATTCCCTTAGTCGCCTTTTACGAAATTCTAACAAGGCAACCACACGGGGCAAAATAAGCGGAACGTACCTACATACATTAAATCGCGCCTGTTTCCCAGAGGGGTAGGCAGAGACCACTTCTTTCCACTTGCTACGATCTTGTCAAATTTATTTCTCTTCTTCTACATTCATACATCGAGTCATGCACGCACGTCGGTTTCGGGTACTTAAGATTCGGCCCTTTTCCAGTATTTCTCCGATTTGACTCGAAAAAGTACGCCTAGGGCGGCCCCTTCCGACCCGTCCACTCACTTTCGATCTGTAATATCTCTTTCGTCAATCTTCTTTCATTTATCCTGTCCAAGCGGAATATATCCCAAACACGGGTAAACCTTGTTTCACCGACACTAATTTCATAGAATTCGTATTACTTTGGAGAATTTTCGTGTCATAGAAAGCTATTTTCCGTACCCGTGTTGATGTCACTTTGTCTAACGTGCTTGTGGACTAGGAATTAAATTCCGTGACTGTACTAGAGACGAGTCCTCGCTTCGCTTCGGTTTATGTGAGTTTTCTGTAACACACGTACATAATCCAGAGTTAATTATACAGAAAAACCTTCCTCTTGAATCACGTTGTCTATTGATGAAAATCGCATTAAAATCTAAAAGTTCTAAGCGTACGTACAAAGGGACGGCGGTGTGTAGCGACTTTGTTTTGTACCTACAATGTAAACAATTATTATGTGGTTAAAGACTGCCTACAAATAACCCTCTTACGACAGACAGACCGCTAAACCGTTTCTTTAACATTTTAAACGTACGCCTTGTTATCGCGGTGCGCTTGCGCAAGTCGATCTTGCACTTGAGACCGTTACGCCCCGCGCATGTGGCCGTCACTGCTCTTACGGCGCCCCTGGCTCAATTAACGTACACATACATCTCAAATATAAACAAGCAAGAACTAATTCTTTATTTAAAGTTATTTCGGACTGTCTTCGACTATTTTAATAGGTATAAACAATTTAGTCGCCTATATCTCAGAGACCAATCAAGTCTGCTTAGTCGTGATAGTTTTCCTTTAAAACTCTTGACATGTGCTTTCATATAAGATATTTTTCAAATGTTTAGTATTTGTTGACAGGGACGACACTTGACTCTTACAAAAATTAACGTTTTAAATATTAATATTTCACAAATGGATCGCTTAATCGGAAAATGGTTTATACAAACCCGCAATATTTTTGAATGACCTATCCAACGACACCCCTCAACATGGGGTAGACGAGAAAAAAATACACCTTTTTTTAGATTTTATTTCACCACTTTTGGCGTGACTAATATTGTATGCATGTCAAAATTTTATAACAGCTTTCTAGAACTAAAGAGTCCCATGAGCTGAGCTGCGGGCGGACGGGTTCCTAGCTTGACTACGGAACCCTAAAAAGGGTGTCGTTATATTTCTACAAGACCGGCAACGCATTGGTGACGCGTCCGGCGTTGCAGACCATAGGCGGCGGCGACCACTTCCCATCATGGGATGGCCGGTTTTATAAAGCTATAAATTACAATTTATAGGTTACAAGTTTGCATTTGACACAACCTCGACCAGCCATTTGAGCAGTGTTGCCAGTTTAGACCCGTAAAATTGTTACTTGTAGCTTTATAAAACGTGCCCGAGATAGTTCGTCTGCTTGGTTTGTCTGTCTGTGGCAATAATAATAAAACACCAGGAAAAAAATATGCTATGGCTATTTTGCGGGTGGTAGGACCTTGTGCAGGGTCCGTCCGGATCGCTACCACCATCTTATCCATTAACCTACCGCCAAACAGCAGTGTTCGCATTGTTGTGTTCCGGTTCAGGGATAAGACAGCCGGTGAAAAGACTAGCATAAAAGCATTCCATCTTAGTCTTCAGGGTTGGCAACGCATTTGCAGTCTTAGGATTGCATTGCAGTCTTGTGAATGCGAAAATCTATGGGTCACAGTTTCCACTTACCATCAGGTGGCCTGTGTGCTCGTTTGTCTTCTCTATGCCATAAAAAAAAAGTTATACAACTAAGATATAAACACTCAAACTCGTCACAAAAAGTTTACCTCTATCGGGAACTGAACCACTGCCGGCGCGGCGTAACTGACGGACCAACAATGCCTCTAATGTCATTACACTTAGCAAAACAGCAATCGCCAATAACAGGTCAATGGCGAGCCGGATTCCAGCTCTATGGGTTCCGCGCTTGTTGTTTATTTAGTACTAGCTGTTGTCCGCAACTCTGTCCGCGCAGAAAAATTAAGCCTGTTCCTCAAGGATAAATGTAGCATTCTATTGGAGATAATTTTTGAAATCGGGGTCAAGTCGTTTTTGAGTGTATTCATTACAAACATTCATCCGTACTGAGCATTTCTCTTTTTTTTTGCCACTGTTAGTGACACCTCCAGATTTAAAAAAAAAATGGCAGACAGGTAGAGACCATCGAACTATGCAATAATTAAATAATATTGTAATGTGTCCCAAAATATTTGTATGGAAAGTTCCTTTTGTGTTACCGATATTCATACATTTTTGGTAACACAAAAGGAACTTTCCATACAAATATTTTGGGACACATTACAATATTATTTAATTATTGCATAGTTCGATGGTCTCTACCTGTCTGCCATTTTTTTTGAAAATCTGGAGGTGTCACTAACAGTGGCAAAAAAAAAGAGAAATGCTCTACTATCCATATCCATAATAATATTATAAATGCGATAGTGTGTCTGTCTGTCTGTCTGTTACCTCTTCACGCTTGAACCGGTGAACCGATTTAGGTGAAATTTGGTGCAAAGATAGTTTGAATCCTGGGAAAGGACATATGATTCATCCCCTAAGGGGGTGAAATAGAGGGTGAAAATTAGTATGGAGCTACGATATATAAGTAAACGAGTTCTACGCGGACGGAGTCGCGGGCAGAAGCTAGTTCTTTATAATATTAGTGTAGAAAACGTGCATCGCGACTTTTTGGTTACGTTCGGACGAGAGTTTAAATTCACTGTGTGAACTTAGTTAAGCCTATTTACTACTATAAGGCCCGTTAGTACATATATCAGATCAAATTTTAGTAACTTCAGACAAATTTTGACATTCCTGAAAGAAATTTGATCTGACTAATCTTTATATAACCTAGCCTTAGTGTTGATTAATCTACCTTTTACGCGGTCATAAACTTTCGTCCCTATAACCCCTAACCTAACCCCCTTATAGTTGTCGATGGTACCATGAGCAAGAAGGAGGTTTTAGCAGAAGTCAATAATCCTATTACGTGTTTACCTCATTGTAGTAATGCGGAACCCTAAAAAGCAAGTGAACCACTCGGTCGGAACCTTGCGTTCCCAGCAATCACGATTATCTCGGATCGAATCTTTAATTTCGACACTGGGGGAGACCTTTGCGGACTATTGTCGTTAATGGCTGAGCTTTGATCTTTTCCTATCGTTTGGTGCTTTATAAACATTATTAAGTAGGTACTGTCACCCTGACCCGCCATAGAACTGTGTCTCAGCGACGTTATGATTCAAGTCGTAAGAAGTGTCAAACAAATTATTATAATGTCACTGTGACACCGTTCTATGGAGGGTCAGGGTTTCGTGGGGCTGATAGTACCTATAGTGTTAAAGATAAAGAGACATTTATTCGCAACAATACAAAACAACATTAGGTACATAGATACAAAAAATAAGACACAGAAACAGTTGCGAAACGGTCCCAACTCGTTATTCGCTAGCCGTAAAGCCAGCACTGGTCTTCCGTTGGAACCGCTTGGTGAAGAGACGGAAAGTGACACACTTAACACAAAATAACATAAATTGAAAAACATCAAGGATCAAAATTTAAATCATTTGTTCGAGATTATCTCGAACGACCATAAAAATTACACCCTGTTAAGGTTGGCAACGCTAAAGAAACAGAAAACAAAAGACTAGTCTATGGAAATGCAATATAGGTTACGTAACAATAACAAAAATTGGTAGACTGTTATTCTGTAAAAAAATCATCTGTCTAGCTATCACAGTTCATGAGATACAGCCTGGTGACAGACAGACAGCAAAAAATTGTTAGCTTACATGAACTATATTAGTACTTCAACAACACACAAAAGAAAAGGCTACATAAGGCTGTTTTCGGTCATGAGACGGTTGAAATGCCGCATGAAGGAGGCGCCGTATGAACCTACTCCAGGTCTTTAGGGTGGAGTTGGAGCTGACACGCAATCTGCAAACAAGTGAGGCAGAGCTTTTTCGCATAATTGCATAAAAATCGACAGTGAGAGCTATGGTAGTATAGTATAGTATACTCGGTGTAACATGAGGAAACCGAATAATTTTAACAGCGTATTCCTGAGGTCGTAACATTACCCTTTCCAGCACTTAAAAATTACTTGAAAAAGTCGTTAATATCTAAAGCGTACTATAGGGTCGAGGACTATCTAACAGATAAAAATGCTTGGCCTAAACCCGAAACTTAGTCATTCATAATTTGTAAAATTGCAAAGTTGTTTGTCTAGGGGACACCGTTGATGTGGGAAAGCATATCAAACTTTTATTTGGTTGTCCTGTGTTTTTTTTTTCCTCTCCTCTCTTCCCCCCCCCCCCCCCTTGTCTCTCTCGTAATATTTTTGACATGTTTTCCTGCTGAACTACGCATGCTATTTGCTATTTGATATTATATTTAATTTAATATTTATTGCTTTATATAATGCTAGATTAAGTACTACCATTGTAACATGTTTAAAAAATGACTGACTGCTGAGTTTCTTGCGGCGTTTCTTCTCGGCAGTGGTCTCCTCTTGGGAAGCGCTGGTAGATTCATGACGTGTAAAAGTGCCCGTGCGGCCTACTTACTGAATAAATATCTTTTATCTTATCTTTTATCTTTTAAGAAGCAAAAAATGTTATCTGAACCCAGGTCGAAATGTGATTTTTATCTTTTATCCAGCATGGAGTTGTAATGAAATCTCCAGTACAAAAAACCCTTATGATAAAAAAATAAAAATCATATTTCGACCTGGGTTCAGATAACATTTTTTGCTTCTTACGACTTCAGGAATACGCTGTTAAAATTATTCGGTTTCCTCGTGTTACACCTTGTAGATGAATTAGCGAGAGCGTGGAATTGCATTTGTAGTGGTTGTACGATTCGCATGAAAAGTGGAATGTCTCTTATCATATTTCTCTTCTTAACAAGTAAAACAATGCTCAGTCTTATTTTGCTTTCATTCGCTATTATTTAATTCTTCAACTGAGCTGTCACAAGTATTGATAATAAAATAATATTATGATCTGTAATTCGATCCATTTCCCCTTCTTGACATCTAGGTACAGGGTGGAAAGATAAGTCGGGCCCTGGAGGGAAACTACCTTAAATCCTTAAGTTAGCTCATTTTACTTAAAGGAGACATTCCTTTATTTTTTAAAAGAAACAAAACTGCTTTCAAAGATTTCCTTAAATAATCTTGTCTCTCCCGGGAATCGAACCAGGTAAAAATGTAAAAAGTAAACACTCGATATGATTAATGTTAAATTTCACGTTTTTTTATTTCTAATACTAAGTGTTACTTAGAGACATTTAATCCCGAACAATAATCCTATCGATTAGAAGAATAAAATAGCTACTTTTAATTTTTTACATTTTTAGCTAGTTCGATTCCCGGTTGAGGCAAGAAAATTTAAGAAAATCTTTGAATGCAGTTTTGTTTCTTTTTAAAAATAAAGGAATGTCTCCTTTAAGTAAAATGAGCCTACTTAAGGATTTAAGGTAGTTTCCCTCCAGGGCCCGACTTATATTTCCACCCTGTATATTTATTTTCTTCACATTCGACATGGTGACAAATATTTTCCCAGTCCTCAGTAGTAATAGTATTAATTCATTCAGTTGCTAAATTCAATACAATAAAAACAGCCCTCTAATATTTAGAATTTCATACTGACATTATTATTGAAATATAATTATTTTATTACAAAACCTCTTTTTATGCTGATAGTACGAGAAAAGGGAAACATATGCAATTCCACGCTCTCGGTAATTCATCTATAATAGTCCCGTTTCATCCCTTTGGCTACGGAACCCTAAAAATGCTAGTCTGAGCGCTACTAAGCCACCGTTTATTTATTTAGTTCACAGGTAATAATATATCCAGATCGCAATGCGTCATAGTCTACATTGCTTCAATTATAGTCATTGAGAGTGGCAGGGCGGTCCGACAACTTTCCTTAAGTACAAGGTTAGCCTTATTAGCCTAGGGATGGGAAAGGTCGATACAAGTAGACAACTAGCTGACGAAGCCTTCTGTGGATTATATTTTGCTAGTAGCTTTTATCCTTAAGTACAAAGGTAAGCGCATCACTTGAGAACGGGTGTACATATTAAGCTTTTATTTTGAAATATGCACCACATACATACATAACTTACATTAAATAACGCCTGTTTCCCAGAGGGGTAGGCAGAGACCACTTCTTTCCACTTGCTACGATCTTGACAAATTTATTTCGCTTCTTCCACATTCATACATCGAGTCATGCACGCACGTCGGTTTCGGGTACCTAAGATTCGGCCCTTATCCAATATTTCTCCGATTTGACTCGAAAAAGTACGCCTAGGGCGGCCCCTTCCGACCCTCACTTTCGATCTGTATATCTCTTTCGTCAATCTTCTACACCAAACAAGATTTGTACTTTAAAATAATGTTTCGCTATATTTAGACTCCGTTCGCGAAGAAATCGTTTATCTTTGATCCTTCGGCTTTGTCCAAATTCAAAAGTAACTAAGTACCCCTTGTTCCTCTTCGAGCTATTAACTATTTCTCTACCAAATTTACTGTCGATCGATTGATTAGTAAAAAAACAATAATTTTTCATTCATTGCTAATAATATAAGTAAAAATTGTAATCTGCGTCTAATTATCATCTGATAATGATATGATAACAAAATAAAAACTATGTATATTATGTATATTTTTATACCTATAATAAAGATTTGTCAAGATCGCTACCAGGTGGAAATAAGTGGTCTCTGCCCAGTGCTTACGCCTCTTGGAAACAGGCGTGATTTCATGTACCTATATGTACCTAACTAGCGACCCGCCCTCGCTTCGCTTCTGTCAATGTGAGTTTTCTGTAACACGCATCCATAAAACAGAATTTATTATACCTTCCCCTTCCTCTTGAATCACTCTATCTATTAAAAATAACCGCATCAAAATCCGTTGCGTAGTTTTAAAGATCTAAGCATACAAAGGGACAGACAGACAGACAGCGGGAAGCGACTTTGTTTTATACTATGTAGTGATATAATGTAAGAAAATCATCGATGTAATACTCGTACGTTGACATATCCCCGCACTAGCGGCCGGTCACTTGCCCCGCCGGACCTGGCAAATACCAGATTGTCACCTTGCCCTATCCACCGAGTTGTTACGTCAATTATCTGACCGAAAAGATTACGTACGACCAACTACAGTACAGTGTTTCTTTTATTTCCGATGACAATGGTATTTAACTCACAGAAACAAAGTGGTAGAACAGTTTTTAATGGAAGAACATACGTGTTCATAGAAAAGTCGAGGAAAAAGCTTGATTTCCGGGGGTCATGACATGACTCCCATGAACCTCAACCTGGACCCACCCTGTGTCCGCGTTGAGCCATGATACAAGTTTAACTTTTTGATTTGTACCATGAAAAGGTCGTGTTTGTCGTATTTTGGGTACCCGTCGTCCGCCTCCCTGGACCGAATTCTGGATCCGCCCATGTTACCATGTTGCTTCTGCAGCATTTAGACTAAGGAATTGAAACTTATAATTTAGTGCAAAAGCCTGAGATTAACATACGAATTAAAATTTACCGTTAAGCCCTTTGTAAGTAGATACGTAGCCACTCTGAAGTAGGTTAAAATATAGCCAAAATAGTAAAGTTGTTTATGCAACAAATGATAATAAATTGATAATTTTCTACATGATGAAATTGATTTTAAAAGAAACGTATGAATTCAATTGTTTACCAAACTTCATAACTAATATCCGTAAGGAGCCTTGGTTATAGCACTAATAGCGATGCTATAATGAATATTATAAAACTGTCACCAGTGTCAATGCTTTGGTTATACTATGGACAGCACCTTAATACCGTTAACAATATTAAAATAAGCGATTTATAATACTAGTAGAAAAACTAATCAAATCATAAAATAGATATTTCAACTTTTGTACAATTTAAAACCCATTCATCATAGAATGTATTCACATTTAACGAGAATTCGTATTGCAAATCAATTGTTCTCCTTTGTTCCGTTATTATCAAATTAGCATCGTTACATTGTTGCCGAAGAAAATGGATACCTTTGTATGCGTACGCGCAACGGTCAGCTAAACGACCTTGAGCTGTATTACTAGGGTTGCTATGTATAAATTCGAAATGACTGAATACTTGAAGGTTGTAATAAAATCCTGTCGCATTACTAGAACGGCGCGCGATTTTATGACAAATCTTTAGTATTTTATTTATTGCTAGCTTTTGACCATGACTCCGTTCGCGTTGTAGCCGTTTATGGATGTTCACATGGGAACTGTCCGATTTTTTGCGATGTGAAGTAGCTTCGTCCGTCTCCGAGTTTTTTTAGCCTTTATTAGTTTAGTTTCCCACTGCTCTAGTCGCCTCTTACGACCTCCACGGGAAGACTTGGAGTGGTACTATTCTGAGCCGGCAACCACGGTTTCGGCTTCCTGGAAGTAAATTCGGCTTTATCTTCCAAATGACTACGGAAGGCTCTGTTCTATTTAACCAATGATGTCTCTTTGGTATACTTTGACTTTGGCTTTTTTATTTCTGGCTACTAGATCAACGTATGAAAAAGTGCTGACAAGTATGAATTCCTGCCGCATAAGAACAAAAATTAACATGTTAATAATATCTGGACGTCCATCTTATCCATTATCCATTAACCTACCGCCAAACAGCAGTGTTCGCATTGTTGTGTTCCGGTTTGGGGATAAGACAGCCGGTGAAATGACTAGCATAGAGGCATTCCGTCTTAGTCCTCAGGGTTGGCAACGCATTTGCAGTCTTAGGATTCCATATTGCAGTCTTGTGAATGCGAATGTCTATGGGTCACAGTTTCCACTTACCATCAGGTGGTCTGTGTGCTCGTTTGTCTTCTCTATGCCATAAAAAAAAAAAAAAAAAAAAAGTTTGATAACCCTACGTATAACTATGTGATTTGTTTAACATGTATATGAAAGTGTAAGTAAATCATTCGAAGCATACTGTCTTTGAATGTGTTGGTAGATGATACAGTCTAGCCTTATCTTACGCCTGACAATAAATCTAGTTTTTTCGAAAATTCTAACTAATATTCGTGTGATGACCGCGAATATTTGTTCCTGAGTTTTAAATGTTTTCTATGTATTTAAGTATGTTTATTAGAGCTTAGTTCGCAACTAGGTTCATATGTATGTACAGTCGATTACATTAAATCACGTCCTGTTTCCCAGAGGGGTAGGCAGAGACCACTTCTATCCACTTGCTACGATCTTGACAAATTTATTTCGCTTATGTATATTTAACTAAAAAATACTTTTGGTATATATTAAAAAAAAATTAAATTATTTAAGGATACTCCTGTTTTTGTCCATAATAAATTATCATGTTTTGAAACCATCAAACACCATTATTAAACGCCCAGGCATTTTATATGTCTAGACATATTTCCCTGAAGCCCTAAAAACTGTTCTCGTTTCGTTCACCTCGACATTTGCGGTTTTCCCACCTGTCACCGCCCACTGCAGGGCAGCCTGTTAAAACGCATAAAAAGGCGTATGTTAACAGTAAAGTAAATCGGGTTCCCAACGCTGTTTATAGATAGTAAGGTTCAATTTAATATGTGAGGATTGTTTCTTTTATTGTATCTTACCCGGAACTCTTAGGATCTCAACTTTCAGGTTATTGACCACTTTTTAAGACTATCATTATGGTCGTAAGCTGCGTACGATTTTTTACCACTATATACTCTTACCATCTTTCACGTCAAACCTTTTTACTCCATTGTGTGTATATGTCTATTTCTGTGGCCCGGTCTGAAGTCTAAACGGTTTGATGGCTAACATAATGTGTTGTTAGATTCGTCTCGGTTGTGGGAGTGACATAAACTATAATACTTTAATCAAAGTAATGAAAGGCGGCGTTATTTTTTTAACATAACACATATTATACTAGGGACTCGCCCTCTCTTCGCTTCAGTTTATGTGAGTATGATATATAGCTTATAGCCTTCCTCGATAAATGGGCTATCTAACACTGAATCAATTTTTCAAATCGGATCAGTGGTTAATCGGATTAGTATAGATAGTATAGATTAACACCAATATCAAAAAAACAGCTGGGTTTTTAAAACTTGCTGATATTAGACTTGTTAAACTCTAACCTTTGTTACATTATGTTTATCTCGATTATAATACTCCGTCATAATCGAGGTTTCGACTAGCAATAATAATTGCAGAAGTTGACTCCTGTCTTACACTATTTATTTATTTTTATGGCATAGAGAAGACAAACGAGCACACAGGCCACCTGATGGTAAGTGGAAACTGTGACCCATAGACATTCGCATTCACAAGACTGCAATGCAATCCTAAGACTGCAAATGCGTTGCCAACCCTGAGGACTAAGATGGAATGCCTCTATGCTAGTCATTTCACCGGCTGTCTTATCCCCAAACCGGAACACAACAATGCGAACACTGCTGTTTGTGCGGTAGGTTAATGGATAAGATGGTGGTAGCGATCCGGACGGACCCTGCACAAGGTTGTTACCGCACCCGCATGTTACAAAAAGACAGCAAAATTATGCTTCTTCCTTTAGAGCTGAAGTTAAAGTAAGACAGCAGTCAATTCATCAACTCTAATTCGCGCTATAGGCTCATAACTAGCTGTCCGTGAATAGAAACAATGACTTGTGATTGCGAATGTCTATGGGTCACAGTTTCCACTTACCATCAGGTGGCCTGTGTGCTCGTTTGTCTACTCGATGCCATAAAAAAAAAAAAAAAAAAAAAAAAACATGCGTATAAATAACGATCCTTACTAGGATAAGTCTGGGACAATGTAAGCGGATATTAACAGCCGGATATATCCAGTTAAGGAATAGTTGGGTGATGTGAAATGTTAAAGGCTTTTATTTACTGCTTGTTACTTGTATAACGTTGACTAGGTATACGATAACATGTCACGATCAATATGGTTTTAAAGACTAGAATAGAGCCCCCGATGGTTTGTGTACTCGTTTGCCTTTAAAAAACATAAAGCCTCCTTTAAAAACGCAACAATAACTTGTTTTAAAATGATAGGTAATAGTTTGGTCCAACTGAAGTTGGCTTTTGGTGGAAATTGAGAATATTGTGAGTCGCCTACGATTTTAAAAGAAGTTAGTTTTTGTGTTTTTGAAGGCGGTTTTAATTTTTATTTTATTTTATACTCTTTAGTGATCACAATTAGCTTATGTAGTCCCACTTCTTAGTTGATATGAAACATTAAGACGTTTCGAGCTGTGAGTAAGAAAAAGTAAAAAAAAACATGCACACTTTTTTTGAAAAGCACCCTAATATAAAAAAAAGTAAATCGGTCCACAATTGACAAAAAAATCAGTGAACATACATTATAAAAAATACTTGCAATGGAACGTATGACCTACTTCTTTTGTGAATTCGGTTTAAAAAAGCCACCAAAGGCACGAAAAAAACTTATTTCACCTGTAATTGTGTCTGCTATCCTGTTTAAACACGTATATTTTGATACGTCCATTCAAACCATTCAACCTATACTTTTCAAGCAAACTTGCCCCCATTATTTCAAAGAATAACCTTCGTATATGTATGTCATTTTACTGCAAACAATGAAGTCACAGCAAAGTCCATATTTTGCAACTTAAAGCTACGCAACCAAACCTTTCATGGCAAGAAGATTAGATTAGAATGAACCGTAATTAAATCTCGATTCAACATTCGATATTGCTATAGATTTGATATTTAATCTACGAGTAGGGTTGCCATACGTCAGGACTTGTCTACACATATCAGGATTTTTGACACTTTGTCCGGATTGCAACCGGACTTGGCAACTGTCAGGATTTATAGGAATGACCTCATAAAAAAAATGTTTATGTGATATATTTCTACGAGCACGCTCTACATTTATATTATGCTGACGACGCACCGATGCATGCGTCACTATATTTTACCTAAGACATTAATTATAATTACTTTTTAGTGCAATAAACGTACTCGACTTGGACGGACACATCTTTTACTTAACATTCCGTCTTACTAACAAACAACCAACAATCAACATAAATACATGTAGGGTGTGGTAAACTATTACACTCTACATTTTTGGTTCTTCGAACCGGATATTTATTACAAAGATTACAGTTTTAATGAATGAAAGGATACATAAAAATAGTAAGTAATCATCAAAAACAATAATATTACTTACAGCTAAAGAGATCTCAATCAATTTGTTTGCTTAAAACTCTAGGTCCGCAGAGTGCAGCGCGCCGCTGGGGCTTCGTTCAAGCAACGCCAAATCTCTGTTACAGATGTAGTGAATAATCCTTCCCCATCGTTTTTTGTATGTATGTATGTATGTAAGTAAACACTTTATTGTACAAAAGAAAAACCATAACAATAAAATTAATATAGAAATATGTACAAAGGCGAACTTATCCCTTTAAGGGATCTCTTCCAGCTAACCCTTGAGAGATTGAGATGAGTGAACGGTTGTGCAACGAGTAAACAAGTGTACCTACAAGAAGAAGACCAATAAAACTTATATAATTAAATTTAAAATAAAACTACATTCAAATACCTACATAAATAGATATAGAAATATACATATTAATAGTTAAATATACATACATAAACTAAATTTTTGCCGGATTAGTTCGTATTTATCAAGCTTTCTCAATAAGCTTCAGTACCCATCAATAAGCCAACTGAGAAAGTAAGATAAATACGAAGTTATCCGACCAAAAACGATGGGAAATGTTTCGATTTTTATCAGGACATTTAATTTTTCCATATGGCAACCCTATCTGCGAGCAGCATGTTGATAGAGCGATTTGAATCGATCGTAAATGTCGGACCGGACAAACAATTTTTTATTTGGCTTCTTTGTTGTTTGATGTCAAATCATAATGGATGTCGGGTTGTGAAATGAAGCGGGTTTTTTACTGCAGTTTAGCTTTACTATAATAATAATAATAATAATAATAATGTCAGGGGACTATGTCACACCAATTGACCTAGTCCCAAACTAAGCTCTAGGCTTGTACTATGGGTACTAGACAACGATATAAATACTTATATAGAGAAATATATACTTAAATACATAGAAAACATCCATGACTCAGGAACAAATATTAACGCTCATCACACAAACATCTGCCCTTACCGGGATTCGAACCCAGGACCTCTAGCTTCGTAGGCAGGGTCACTACCAACTAGGCTATCGCGTCACCATAAGAGGAATATAGGTTCAATACAAAAACCGGTTGAATACAAAGTTCGAGTCGGGGGTTGTGTTCGTAATTAGGACAAGGTTTGTACGTAAAAATACACCCTGGCGGCGAAAAAGTTGGCTTCGACACACATACATATACATAAACTCACGCCTTTATTCCCAGAGTGGGGTAGGCAGAGCTACAGAATTACCAACAACTCTAAAAACTTGTTGATAATTCTGTAACCACATTTTGCACACTTAGGCTAAGATGTTTACCAGTGTATTAGTGACAGGTTGCAAGCCCATCGCCTATCAGTACTATACGCCTTTATTCCCTTAGCCGTCTCTTACGACATCCACGGGAAGATATGGAGTGGCACTATTCTAACCCGCGGCTTCGACCGCGGTTCAAAAGGGGCAGTTTAGTGTTAGAACGGATGGACGGAGTAATTATGGCCCTTGTGCAACCGTAGAGTACGAAACCCTAAAAAACCCCGATGTAATCTTGTCTTACACAGATGGGCCCTTTCGGATAATTGCAAGTGCAATTACCATCTTACACATTCAGGTGTTCGAATGTGCAGGTTTACTCACGATTGATGAAAAATAAAAGAATAAAAGATGTTTATTCAGTAAGTAGGCCGCACGTTCACTTTTACACGACAAAAATCTACCAGCGCTTCGCAAGAGACCACTGCTGAGAAGAAACGCCGCAAGAAACTCAACAGTTAGTCGTTTTTTAAATATACAATTATAAAACTTAACCTAGCATTATATAAAACAATGAATCTAACATACGACAAGAAATAAATGTATTCACGCGTAGTTGAGCAGGAAAATGTGTCAAAACTCTGAATTTTCTCCAGAACGAATGATGTTCTTCCTTCACCGTAAAAGCTTCCTTCACTTAAGCTAGAGAAACTCATTGGTACGAGCGTTAATTTGGGACCCATTTCAAGAAAAATATGCTTGAAGTCGTCAATGACATTAGAGATGTCAAGTCATTTGTCACTTTTAGGAGACTCAACCTTATTGTTGTAGAATGTCAGATTAACCTAAGGTGGGTACCAAATTAAATCTCGTGACTGTACATGGTGACGGCGTTGGTTCGAACTCGGTACCTTACGATAAAGAGGACCCCATAAGCTACTAGGCCACCGACGACGCTCTACCCCGGTGTACAAGTAATAACAAATGTATCCATTTTTTAGTAAATAAATGGTTATCCATACATTAAAATCCTTAGCAGTTGGCAATTATACTAATAATTAAGTGACCGCAGTTAAAACCAGTTTGCCCCTGAGTTCAAATTACAGTATATACTTACAACTACTTCTGAGTAATTGCAGGCTTAGAGGTTAGGGAACGGCGGTGTAACACGATCTAGGATTGAATTATAGAGGATTAAGTCTCTATTTGCTGTCGAGATAGACTAGTTTCATTGAAAGGTGTTTAGCCCTGTTTGGCACTCAGTGAGGGAGTTTAAAAAAAAATTGCATTGATCACACAGGCCACCTGATGGTAAGTGGAAACTGTGACCCATAGACATTCGCATTCACAAGACTGCAATGCAATCCTAAGACTGCAAATGCGTTGCCAACCCTGAGGACTAAGATGGAATGCCTCTATACTATACCAGTCATTTCACCGGCAGTCTTATTCCCAAACCGAAACACAACAATGTAAACACTGCCGTTTGGCGGTAGGTTAATGGCTAAGATGGTGGTAGCGATCTGGACGGACCCTGCACAAGGTCCTCCTAAAAATGAGTACTAATAGCTAAACCTAGCCATAGACACTTATATCCAAAAAAATTCGCTTCGGTTTATTTGAGTTTTCTATAACACATGTATGTACATAAAACAAAATTTATTATACATAAAAACCTTCCTCTTGAATCACTATCTACTAAAAAAAACCGCATCAAAATCGGTTGCGTAGTTTTAAAGATTAAGCATACATAGGGACAGACAGCGGGAAGCGACTTTGTTTTATACTATGTAGTGATGACGGCGGTTGAAACGTAAAGGCTCTTTTATAAAGCGTATAACCGTAACATGAAAAAACTATCGCGTTTATAAAATCCAAATCATTTTGCATTTAACGCCAAAAATACTTAATTTTTATTTTATTTTACTGTAATTGTATTTGAAAACACTACATTCCTAACTCGTTGTAATAAGAATGATTACAGTAATCATTGTTTGCCAATCACATGTGATTATGATTACCAATTTCGCTATGACGGATTTACCGCCCTTGGCGCTGCAAGCGAGGTCGGGTCGGACACATAGCTCATACTAATTACTGTTTCTTACAATCAGCGTCTTAAACAACTGTACACTTAAATCGCAAAATCAAAATATTAATTTAGTCAACTCAAGGACAGTCGAGCTCATAAATATGTGTAAACTTTAGTACCTTGTCATGTTTAATCTGCTATCCATAGAACGATGTCACAGTGACATTGAATAAGTTTCTGTCATAAATGACATTTTTGGGACAAGCTTTTGTTGCCGACTGTATTTTATTTGCACATTCCTCATCTACTCGTCAAGACAATTGTAACAAGCCCTAACACGACGGGTTTATCATGTGTAATTTAGGGGTTCCTATGGCCACCCTGAGTCTCCATCATCAGACCAGCTCGATGGTACTATATTATTGTATTGTCATCAGAACTAAAGGCGTACGCAAATTTTCAGCTTCATCGAAAACCGGGAAGTGGGTCAAATGTAACTCGCAAGATTTGATCTCTTACATACATACATTGCAAGTTAAATAAAGCTTGTAAAAAACAATGTATTTGACAGAGAGTAACTTCAAGTAACTTCGAGCCTAAAGGTGCTTTTCCACCGGGGCGAGGCGAGACGAAAGCTCGGATTGCGCCGAACCTGCGCGTACGTTCATTTGTTATCAATGTTTAACTATTACGCAGTTATAAATGGTTTTAGCCGACTGAACAATGAGGTTGGTATTTTGTGTACTCGTTTTCATGCGTGGGCGCGCTTACTTTATGGAGATCTAATGTAATATCCTTTTTAAAATGTTTTTGTTAATTACAGCGAAATATTAATTTTTATTGCTACCTGGTTAGGTAGATAGACGTCGTATAAACTCAACTCTGCTCTTAAATTTGAGCGTAGTTTGTTTCTTTTAATTATTATAATTGAAAACATGACGCTATTTGGGTAAGGACCAAAGAGTTGGACCATAGTTAACCTTACAAACAACGAAGCCGAAAAAGTTCCGTTGTGCGACGAAAAGTATCCCTAGAATTGTACGTCATGTAATTTACTAATAATGTCTAATATTCTCTATCTAATTGTTACAGAGCAAACCACCACAAGTCAGAAGAAGCGACCGACGGAGATGACCCTGACAGAGCCGCCGCACACTATGCAGATAGCGCAGATCCTCATCTCCCTGCTGCACGCCTGGGGCCTGGATCCAGACCTTGACAGGGTCTGCGAGGCCAAGCTGGGCTTACTGAGACCCATGGTAAGTACATGTTTGCAGTTTTAAGACTGTAGTCTTGAGAATGAAAATTTCTATGCGTCTATTTATCATCTTGGTCTGGGTAAATAAATAAAAATGGTGGACTGATCGTGAGAAGCCGATGGATGCGAGTGGCACAAAACCGACTGTCGCGAAGTACTATGTGCAGCAGCGTGGACGTGCTTCAGCTGATATGACGGTGACGATGATGATAATATTGTCTCGTGCAGAGTACTCCAGCCCAAATCTCCTTCCAGGTGCCAGTCTGTTTCGGCGTGGTGTCCCGCCACGGTCACATGGCAGTGCAGCTCCCGACGAGGCTGGGCTCCGTGGTGGCTGGCTCCGCCCCCCCTGAGGACCCTCGGCTGCTCACCACCAACCTGCCTCCGGAACTACTCCGGCAGGAGACGCTCACCAGGTCAGTAAACTTTGAACCTACGCAAGTTAAAAAACCTAGGACTGGAAGTTAAAGAGGCTTGATTAGTGCTATCTGAAGTTCAGTGAGAAAGCTCAGCATGTCCCCCAAGGTCAATTTGTGAGCAGTTATCGCAGCAAGGTTTTATACTCCATCGTGATCTGCTAACTCTATATCCTCGCTACAGGCTCTTCTCGTCGAAGCTCCACTGGGAGCTGAGCACCACACTCACCACGAACCATCTGCTGTCGATCGTGGCGCTGGCCAACACGCTCATGTCCATGAACAACGCCACCTTCATCCCGGAGCAGGAGTTCAACAGGCGTATGCACAGGTAGGCACTCACCAACATAACATACCTCCACCACCACATCTCCCTTCCTCATCCAACCTTTCCAATGTTCCTTCGCGGAATGATACCCAAGAAAATGTAAGAGCTGGTAGGAGAGGTGCAGGACCAGCTCAAATCGCTCTCAAAGTGTCAGCTCTGCTACAGCAGTGATAGCAATGTTATATTCTAGTGTGGAGGGTAAGACAGTCTGTGAATTTACTACAATACAGTATTTCCATTTTGTTCTTTAGGGTTGGGAAATAATGAGTGGTAAACGTTACATTATAGTCTGTGAGTTTGGTTGTGAACATTTCAGCTTAGCTCGCCTTCTCCTTGTATCTTCTTTGTATTCTCCAGACCTTCAACCAGAAGCTCGTCATGGGCTGGTGATGAGGAGCGCGCAGAACAGCTGGCAGCGCAGCAGGCGCACATCAAGCAGGGCTGGTCCTTGCTGGCCACGCTGCATTGCGTGCTGCTGCCGGACAAGGTGGTCGCCGCCGGTGAGTGGACTGCTGTGTTTAGGTCTCCAGGAGTGCCTCGCGGCTGAAGACGCGAGCAGCTGAATGCGCAGCAAGCTCATATCCTGCGTAGCTGGTCCTTGCTGGCCACGCTGCACTGCCGCCGGTGAGTGAACTGCTGTATTCAGATCTTCATGATTTTCTCGCGGACTGAAGACACAGATGGTCGAGTGATATCCAGAAGGCGCATCAAGGACGTCATGGAAATCCATGCAAGAGATGTTCAGCAGTAGACGAGTATATGCTGAGAAGAAGAAGAAGGCAGAACGAGCGTGGCCAACCCGGTTTAAGTTTCTAATTTACCTCCCCCCCTAAGCCAAAAGCTGTCCCCCTTGCCGCTGTTAATGTTTGGTTGGTCTCTAGTCGCTGTTTAACCGCACAACTAAACCACCTAAATATGAAAGTGCTATTTATTTATTTATTTATTTATTATTATTATTATTACTTATATTATCCCGTTCCCGCAGGTGCGAAGAGCTTCAAGCGGCCGCAAGTGGAGATGCTCGCGCGCCGCTGGCAGCACCACTGCCTGGAGGTGCGCGAGGCGGCGCAGGCGCTGCTTCTGGCTGAGCTCGGCAGGTGAGCTCTATCCCTATGAGAATAAGGAAGGGTATATAGGTACAGTAGTGAGTTGCCAATCAACATGCGGCATTAGCCTCCTTTCTCGTCGCTCCACTTAGTCTGAGGGCGTCCTCGTATTGACTAAAATGCCCTTCTCAAGACGCGTCCGAAATGACAGTCGATGGTTTACTTAGTCGTATCTTAGGATGATGGGCATCTAGGCTAGGAATAGTTTATTAATACGGCTCTAAGATTACCGATACGTGGTCTCCACTCAATAACCGAACGTTCTCCTTACGTCAATAGTATGGCGAATTGTGTGTTCGAAGCTTTAAAGTTATGGAAGAAATCACGGTCTCTTTTTTTGAACCCATTAATATAGCTAACAATCATTAGTAGAGGGTTGAGGGGTATGTTGCCATGTCCGCAGACTGGGCCCCAAGGGCCGCAAGGGCCTGGTGGACAGCTGGGCGCAGTTCCTGCCGCTCTACACGCACACTGAGAGCATCAACCCGCACGCTGGCAGCAAGGAGCCGCCAGAGAAGGCTGCTAAAGCCGCCGCCGCGGTGAGTCACACACACACACGAACACGCACACACACACACACAGGTAGTACAAATGTACACATACATACCTTCACGTCTGTAATACCAGAGTGGGGCAGGTAGAGCTACAGAATTACCTACAACTTTAAAAACTTGTTGTTAATATTCTCTAACCACATTTTGCACAAACACAGGTACAGATGTAGTGAATAATTAACATCTTCGCCTAAGTGTGCAAAATGTGGTTACAGAATTATCAAAAAGTTTTTATAGTTGTTGGAAATTCTGTAGCTATGCCTACCCCACTCTGGGAATAAAGGCGTGAGTTTATGTATGTATGTATGTAGATGTAGTGAATAATCCTTTCCCATCGTTTCTGGTCGGATAACTTCGTATTTATCTTGCTTTCTCAGTTGGCTTATAGATGGGTACTGGAGCTAATTAAGAAAGCTAGATAAATACGAACATATGCGACAAAAAACGATGGGAAAGGATTATTCAAGTAGTGTCAATTGTTAGTTCCCGATTTGCCAGATTCTTGATTCATCCGATACGTGTATCGCCAGAATTACTTATAAATGTCGCTAGCAAGAATCCACGACACAAGATTTTCAAGTTATAATACCTCGATTGGGGCCTGCTTAAAGGTTAACTTTGCAAAAAAAAAACAACCTGTAATGCATGTACATTTATTCCTTAGCAAGAGGAGGAGTTCGAGGAGGAGGAAGAGGAGATTGTCCGCAAGCCCTCCTCGCTTGCGGAGCTGAAGCGTAAGCAGACCACAGCTGTAGTGCTCCTTGGAGTTATTGGCGCGGAGTTCGGCCAGGACATCACCAGCGAAGGTAGGTCTTTAGCAACGGCTTCACGCTTCAAGCTTCGGCAAGCTTTCTTGGTTCTTTATATGATGTAAACCAGTAATCATTTCAGTAAGTCTATCTAATATATAAGATTCTCGTGTCACAGTGTTTGTAACAATGGACTAGGTCTGAGAATAGAACGTAAAGAACATTTCATAAATTTTGTATGAAAATGAATTCCTCCCGGGCGACGCCGGGCGCAGACAGCTAGTTTATTTTTTAAATAAATAAATATCAGAGACAATCTCACATAAAGCTGTGTTGAGGTGTAGGGCTAAGTCAAACAATTACCGGCTTAGAGGCATTATATCTTGTCCTCAGATTTGCAGTCTTGAGATTGTAGTTTTGAGAATGCAAGTGTCTATGGGTCACATGTCCCACTTACCACTAGGTGGTGTGTGATCGATTGCGTTTTACCTTGCCATTAAAAAAGTAAAACAATTAAATTATATCCTCCTGAGGTTCCTTGTACTAAAAATAGTACATAATACGACCATGCAAGTAAAGATCTACTGAAAATAAAGTAAAGGGGAATTTCTTTTGTTTTTATGATTGAAGATGAATTTAGAAAATTGACTTTATGTCATTCGCATATTTTCATTGACAAATTTCGTTGTATGGTGGGCCTGAGGAGGATATAAATTTCAAACAGCACATGACTGTATGTAAATAATATTATACAATCATAATCACGTTTAACATCTCTTGTTAAAGCATGTATTTATATTGCATTTATTATTGTTATTTGTATTCAGCTTAGCTTTGTTTTGAGTTGTGTCCAAAGCGGTGTCAGAATGAAACTATTCGTTTGACATTAGGCATGAAAAAATTTTAAGTACTTTTAGATCAAAGGAAAGTGCTTTTTTACAAGTATCATTGACATATCTCTTGTCATAAGTTCATGCATAACTACTCTTTAACAGGCAATAGAATAAAGTAGAATAGTATTTATCAACCCTATTCGTGATTGAAGTGAGCAATTCAATTGGTTTCCCGGAACATTTAAATCAATTGTATTGCTTACATTAAGTATACGATTGTTAGATTCTATTCGATTCTAACAGTTTTGATAAAAATCACGAAATCGATCAGTCAACTTGGAAAACTCAATCGCATTTTAAAACCTAACCAACTTTATAATAAGCAGAGCCCGGATTTTTCGCGGCAAAACAAAAGACTGTCGCAATCTAGCTAGTGTATGAATTGTTTTTTAATCGATACATCGATAATTCTATAATAGAAAAAAAGAACGGGCCACAAAATAAACTAAATAAATAATGAAACATTTTACGTGAGGTATATATAAAATTATATAGAAACCGGTGGAATTTCTTTTTCGAAATCCACGTCAGTACACACAGCAGCACTTGACATTTTGTTTGGTTTGTGATAGTGGTAGGAGTACTCATTTTCTGAAGGTTATATTATTTTCAATGAGATAGTATAGTCACTTCATTCAATGTTTTACCTCTTAGTTACCCGACGAGTTATTTTATTACTTGACATGATAAAGTAGGAGATAAGGTCTAGATGGAATAAACAACTGGGCAAATGATTATAAAATAATGTAAATGGCATGACTTTTTTTTTACAATAATACTCGATATCGATACAAAAAGTGATTCTAGCACTAGCTAGATTGCGACAGTCTTTTGTTTTGCCGCGAAAAATCCGGGCTCTGATAATAAGATTTAAATAACTTGTCGACGTTAACATAGTTCTACCCAATAAAATTAAGTTTTAGCAATCCATAATGGAACATGGCTCTGGACACAACATTCTGCTTGTTTATTTTTATTAATTGGCGTATTATTTGGGCGTCTGTAGGTGCCGCGAGCAACAAGAGAAGGCGGGACGGAGACAGCAGAAAGAGTTCCGTCGTAGAAGGTAAGGAACTGTTGTTGTACTGTAAGCATCATGAATAGCTATTTTATCTTTTTTGCTCGAAAACTAAGCACTCCATATCTCAATATATCCATATTGCGGGTGGTAGGACCTTGTGCAGGGTCCGTCCGGATCGCTACCACCATCTTCTCCATTAACCTACCGCCAAACAGCAGTGTTCGCATTGTTGTGTTCCGGTTTGGGGATAAGACAGCCGGTGAAATGACTAGCATAGAGGCATTCCATCCTAGGTTGGATGAGGGAGGGTTGGCAACGCATTTGCAGTCTTAGGATTGCATTGCAGTCTTGTGAATGCGAATGTCTATGGGTCACAGTTTCCACTTACCATCAGGTGGCCTGTGTGCTCGTTTATCTTATCTATGCCATAAAAAAAAAACGTAAATTTGAAATGGAATTTCCTTCCCTAAAAAATATATGATCGAAAACTCGGCCATTTTTTGACTCTACTAGACCATGGAATATTCCTTTAGAGTCATTACCAAAACTCTTTTTTTTACTTGTTTTTAAATGGTGTTTTGTATAAAATGACACTCGTGATTTACATATGATGAAAATAAAGAAAAAGAAGATTACTGGCATTAATAAATTGTTAAATTTCCTAGTATTATTGTTTAAATCGGATAAAAGTATCAATGGTACAGTCAACAGCAAAAGAAACTGATGAAATAGGGTCCCAAAATTATCTATACAATACATTAAGTCAAATGCTACGGACTATTGTAGTTGATCAAAAGTAAATGAGCTCAATAACGTGTCATAATAAGTGATCACCATTATTTCGATTTTTGAAAACTCAATGACAGTTTAAGTCATCGTTGAACATTTCGAATTAAAGTTTTAACTATAAAATCTTGGTTTTGGGACAACCACGGAGTACTTCGGTTAATATCGGTTATGTTCGTCGAAAAACATGCGAAGTGACAAAATAGCAATCTCCCTTACGCCAAGATTTAAAATAAGTTTTTATTACATCTTGGAATTATTTGCCATAAATCCTTCTTTTGCCGATATTGTTGGAATGTCGTTATTTTGGTATTCAATTCACGTTTGACGCTTTTGATAGAAATGTCATGTCAGGCTTCTGTTTTGCACAGCTGTTATGATCACTTTCTTTTGACTAATTAAAACATCAATTAATTTAGCACTTTAATATAACATGTTATATTTGGGATGCCATGACAATAGATATTTTGAAATGTTGATTTTGATCACTTACTTTTGACGTTGACTGTACCATTTCGGGTGCGAAATATCACTTTTATCCTTTTGTTAACACTTTTATCCTTTTGATAACACTTTTATCCTTTTGTTAACACTTTTATCCCATTGTTAACACTTTTATCCTTTGCCACACGTATTTTTTTCTATTGTATTAAAGGTGCTTGATTAAATAACTATTTACGATGCTAACTGTACGATGCATTTTTATTTTTTTACCAGCTATATCAACATTGCAAAAAATCATCGTTGTTTTACTCTCGTGACAGCTGTGAAAAGGATTACGAAAGGAAATAATTTCCTCTCTTTTTATTACCTACTTTATCTGTTTATTTTCTATCTAAATAAAAAAATGAAAAATGCTCACTGCATTTTGATGAGAAGTACGATAACCTAACGGAACCAGTAATTCCGTAATTTAATTGGTCCTTCATCCATTTACTGGTTCCGTAACGTTTAGTGTAACTTAGTATTAAGTACCTGAGGGCCCAGACAAGATGCACTACGCTAGCTAGCGTTTCTCTTCGTTTAGTTTTTAAACCAATCGCGTCACTGGTAGATGACGTGATACGAAAAATCACGTGATGTGCCAGTGACGCGATTGGTTGAAAAACTAAACGAATAGAAACGATAGTTAGCGTGATGCATCTTGTCTGGGCCCTCTGGTAGAGGTAGGACCTTGTGCAGAGTCCGTATGCAGCAGTGCTCGCATAATAACGTTTCGGTGTGGGGAAAAGACAACCGGGAAAAATTAAAAACACAGAGGCTTTACAGGGCTGCCGACGCATTTTCAGTCTTATTGCGTCTTGAGATTGTAGTCTTGACCTTGAGGCAAATGCCTATGGGTTTCAGGTTCAACTTACCATCATCTACCATACCTTTAAATATAGATTAAATTTGGGGCAAACTTGGAAGAAGACGAACTTCATAGCTCAAAAACCGGTCGTTCAATCTAAGCACCAAATGCCTCAGGGGTGACTCCCCCTCCCCTGTATTTTGCAAGTCTGTGCTGTACCAGCGCGGGATACTTGGCATAAATCTTGGATTTGCAACGCTAAGGTGATGACTACACATGTTCTTCCCGTATAACCTTCATTTGATTTAAGGTCTGCCCAGAAAAATAAAAAACCTCTCGTCATAATGTGGAAATTATATGAATCTTAATTTTTATAGCAATTCACGAAACACAGATAAGAAAAGTATTAGAGGCTTTAACTTCTACAGTTAATATTCGATTACATTAATGAAAAATGAAAAATAATTTATTTGGCACATAAAAAAAAACTGTTTGCAATTATAAAAAAAGTCTTAACCTCAATACATTTTTTTCTTTAAGGCCAAAATGGTCTCAGCTCAGCTTTATGCCTCTGAATGTGATAAACACATTCAGAGACGCTGGTTTTCAGTGAGACCAGTACCATTACTCCAATCGAACGTGTGCATGTGCTGTAGTCTGTAAGTCTTATAAACGTTCCTCGTTGCAGGCTTCAACCTGTCAGCGTCGAACAACCTGGCGCGGCTGACGGCGCTGGCGCTGACGCACCTGCTGCTGTCGCCGGCGTGCCCGCGGCTGCCGGCGCACACGCCGCTGCGCCGCGCCGCCGTCGACCTGCTGGGGCGCGGCTTCACCGTGTGGGAGCCCTACCTGGACGTGAGCCACGTGCTGCTGGGTGAGTTGCTGGCCGTTGCCATTTTTAACCGACCGAAAAAATAACGATCGCCATAGCCTTTAAATAGTTACCGTTAAGGAGTTCCGTTGGCCATCTGTGGTCTTCATCATCAGTTTCACTTCACCACAAAGTAGTGCATAGTGCTTTCCAAGAGCAATATTCAAATCGCTATAGGTGTGCCTAAAATTTTCGAGGAGTTCCCTCAATTTCTCCAAGATCCCATCATCAGATCCTGACGTGCTAATAATGGGACCATCTAGAAACTTTATCCTTTTAATAAAATATTTTTTCAAATCGGTCCAGTGGTCTTTGTGTAATCGGGGAACATACATAAAAAAACGGGTGCCGCTTGAAATATCGACAAACGTTTCATCGAAAGCTTCATTACGTCTAATTTTCATTTCATCGACAGGCATTTCCACATGCAGGTGCAATATTTTATTGATTGTTACAAGTGTAAACTAACCTAACCTACGTATTTAATGATATAGATAACCTGAAAATAATAAGGTTTCGGGAGAAAATAGCTTTCGATGAAATTCAATTCGACGTAATGAAGCTTTCGATGAAACGTTTGTCGATATTTCAAGCGCCACCCGTTTTTTTATGTATGTTCCCCGATTACACAAAGACCACTGGATCGATTTGAAAAAATATTTTATTAAAAGGGTAAAGTTTCTAGATGATCCCATTATTAGCACGTCAGGGTCTGATGATGGGATCTTGGAGAAATTGAGGGAACTCCTCGAAAATTTTAGGCACACCTATAGCGATTTGAATATTGCTCTTGGAAAGCACTATGCACTACTTTGTGGTGAAGTGAAACTGATGATGAACACCACAGATGGTCAACGGAACTCCTTAACGGTATCTATTTAAAGGCTATGGCGAACGTCATTTAGATTTAAATATATATTATGACTGTGACATACCCGCGGCGTTGCTTGTGGCGAACTTGAAATGTTCTATAGTTGCAAATTAATTGAAAAGTGAGACTACTACATAATATCATAAATAGGATCACTAAAGAGTGTAAAATAAAATAAATGTTTAAAAAAACAACAACCAACTTTCAAAAACGCCTAAAATAACTTATTTTAACATGGTAGGTAGGTCAGTCCAACTGAATTCGGGTTTTGGTTAAAAGAAGTTTTTTTTTGTTTTTTTGATGGCGAGTTTTTTTTTAATTAGGGTGTCAACGTGGCCCCATTACACACCCTCTGCTGTCCGTAAGTCTGGGCCAGTGGTCACTGTTTGAATGCCATTAATTTAATTTAACTGCATCGTCACAAAAACTCACCGTGTCCAACCTCCGTTTCGTGTGACTACGCCCTAGCCCCCACACATAGTCCTTTCTGGGTGACCCTAAACCAGTTAATTCCGGCCAGGTCTGCTGGAGATGTGCTCGGACGCCGACAAGCTGGTCCCGTCCATGAGCTACGGGCTGCCGCTCACGGCGCAGGCGGACTCGTGCCGCACAGCCCGCCACGCCCTCACTCTGATCGCCACTGCCAGGTACAATAGTACTTTTATTGCTGTTCTACGGAAGCCTAACGATTGTTTGGGCTAAAATATTTTCGCCTAACATCCTTTAGGTTGAAGTTACAGAATTTTATAAGAGTTAGTTTTTATAATAATTAAAAACATTTCTTTCCAATGGTTAAAAACCGTTTTAGGCTAAAATATTTTAGCCGTTTCAACCTCCTCACGTTTGTGGACATATTTTTGATGGATTCGGCGTATATTTTGATGGCGTTTCTGGATATTTGTTAGATGTCCCGTAAACTTAGATACCTAACCAGAAACGAAATCGAAATCAGCAGCTACCTCTACAAAAATGTGACCACGAAATTGATGCGGAACAAACGTCCAAATAATGACCCATAGACCCTATTTTACCTCTATGTGCGGCGTAGTTAAGGAGGGTAATTTTTTTTCATATCTCATAGGCATAGACAAATTAATGGATTTCAGGACGACTAAGGAACTATGTCAAAGTTTTAGACAGCCACTATGGAATTATTTCTCTAATGAGTAGGATATCAAACGCGAGGACAATTGCTCGGTTAAAGAGTAAAGCTTGTGGAATAAACAGAAGCACATGGGGATACTTTTTGTCAAGCCTATTGATTATCCTACTAATATTAAAAATGCGATTTTTTTTATGTGTGTGTGTGTGTTTTGTTACTCCCTCACGCTGCAACGGCGCGGGACGGATTTGGATGAAATTTGGAATGGAGATAGTTTATACACTGGATTAACACATATGCTACTTTTTATCCCGAAAAATTTAAGTTCCCGAGGGAATAATTATAATCTAAATCTACGCGGCCGAAGTCGCGGGCAGACGCTATTAATTAATAAATTTAAATTTATACGTAATTTTAAATTACATACGTAGTTTATCATAATTCATACATTAGTCACAAATTATCATTTACAACCTACTTAAATCGAGTTTGCAACTAAATATTGTATTTTGAACTATAGTGGTTTATTTTTCTTAATTACAATTCTGTTTATTACAAATCAGATGATTACACATGATAAGTGCAGCTTATTTTCCACTATAATTTAACATAGTTTATATCAATCATAAAAATATATTATCTAATAAAACACCTCGTAAACAGACCGGCAGCATTCATAACAACGATGGCGCGTGAGGTCGCCCGCTGCGCCGCGGCCCAGCAGAGCGGGCAGCCCTCGCCGGCCTACCACGCGCTGCAGAAGGGCCGCGCGGAGGTGCTCCGCGGCATAGAGCTGCTCATCGATAGGATGCACAATGAAGTGGCGGAGCTTTTGGTTGAGGTGAGCACGAAAGTTCAAATAATAAAATTATAGGTGTAAACTCCTGGTCACGGCACCAGAATTTGACAGGTCAGATTTGAAATCATGGTATATGATTTTAAATTTGCTGAAAAATCCAGTTAGTGGTTCACAATTATCGAGCCTGACCACACTTATTATGTTTCTAACGAATAAACTCAAACTACTGGGCCGATTTCAAAAAGTCTTAATAACATTGTCATGTTTTATTTTTCTGCACGGACGGAGTCGCCGGCAACAGCTAGTTTGATGATAAACGACAACACGAAATCCTGGTCACGGCACCAAACTCTTAACATGATATGAAATGAAGTCGTAGTAACAGCGTTCCAAACAGTAAAGTTATCGTTATTATGTAAAGTCTTAGTAAGTGTGTAGAATGTGCAGATCATTGAGGGAGGTCTATCTCCAGCAGTGAACGTGTTTCAAATGACATGATGATGTCGAAGTGTGTAACTATGAGGTTAACAATGACAAAGCGGTTAGTCTAGTAAGTAGTAACCTTACCTATAAAGGTTAGCTAGCGGTCCGGGGTTCGATCGCCAGAAATTTGTGTGATGAGTACGAGAATTGATCTAAGTTTTGGACGTTTTTTATTGTATCGTTATATGTTTATCGTTGTTCAATACCCAGGGACTGTCTCCTGATATTTATTTATACCTTGTTGCAGGTGATGGATATAATCCTTCACTGCGTGGACCAGTCGCACCTGAAGAGCAAGGGGCTGAGCGAGGTGTTCCCCGCCATCTGCCGGTACAACCAGGTCTCGCACTGTCCTGCTACTAGGAGGATCGCAGGTAAAGTATTACATATACAACATAATCTATGTAAGTTCCACTTTCGTTGCTGTGCCCAACAGGGTTCATAGTGCACATAAATTTATTGTTTTCCAAACTGTACACATTATGAATTATGACATGAATTACTCATAGGACCACTCCTTTTTCATATTATTTTAAACATGTCTTGTATCTTGCTGCTTCTGATTAAGGTAGTTAAATGTACGGGTCAGATTTAAGACTGCGCCGAGCGTACGCAGGATGTACAGTGGCGCCCTCATTACTATTATTGTGTTTTTTAATAACCTAAAGTACCGATTTTTCTTGAAATTGGACGGTGTGTTAGTACTACAAATGAAAACACAACTTATAGGGTATGTCACATAGTTTAATAACAATTCACCTTCGAGTTATGAGCTTAACGGAAAAAAGTGGCCACCTTTTCCCGTTAAGCTGACTATTCAAATGGTAATTGTTATTAAAGTTTGTTACGTCTCCCATAAATTGTGTTTTTACTTGCGCTACAAAACCGTATTGTCTGATTGCAAGGAAATTCTTTAGTTAATTAGAAAACACAATAATAGTAATGAGCGCGCCACTACACGCTCGGAGTTTGCTCGGTGCAGTTTTAAGAAAAAAATGGTATGGTAATGGGGGATACGCTTTTTTAATTTTTTAAATTAAAAAAGAGTACCCCGTTATGTTGTTTTGTTACCGAAAAATTTATATTTTTATAAGATTCTTATTTCAAAACGTAACTTTTTGGGAAAATAAAGGGAATTAGATTTTGCGGAAAATAGAAAAAACAAAACCTGTTCCAAATAATCTTGTGTGGCATATAACCAATTGTTTGGTTCTAGTGGGCAGCCACACAGGCCAGCTGGCCATGTACGAGCTGCGCGCCGGGCGCTGCCAGTCGCTGGCCGCGCACAGCGGGCCGGTCACGGCGTGCGCCTTCAGCCCGGACGGCCGCTACCTCGTCTCATACGCTACCGGCGACAACCGCCTGTCCTTCTGGCAGAGCACGCAGGGTAACTAATTATATCCTTTATTATTTGTGTTAAGATAGAAATTATAACTTTGAGAGCGTCGGTGCACTAGTGGCTTAGGGGGTCGACTCGTGATCGTAAGGTACCGCAGACCAAAAAGTTGGACCACAGTTCGTTCATTGAATACAAAACGGACACAATCCGAAATGAGTCGGTGTTGCATTTTAAAATTAGAATCGGTTGGAGTACGATTTTTAATGAAAGAGAAAATTATTTTGGAATGTGTCCGTTTTGTATACAATGAGCGAGTTAAGCGCAAAAGTGCCGTTGTGCGACGAAAAGTATCCCTTCAATGGTACATTATGGCTAATTTTCGTGTCACAACGGAAAAGTTTCATAGAAAATTGCATTGATTTCCCATCCCCTCAGAAACCCTGCGTTTCGTTCCGACACTGCTTGTCATTTCTATTTGTTTTATGTGAATGTTGAATAAAAGTTTTCTATTCTAATTGTTATGGCAAATAAAATAATTAAAATTGATGCTACAAATAATAAGTTAGCGTAAGGGGTAAGGCATTCCGGACTGAATTTAGTATTTGACTCCTACAGTCACATAACATTACAGGGGCCCAATTTGTTAAAGCATAGTAGTACTACAAAATTATTTCTGTCTAATATTTCTTCAGTCAGTTGATATAATTATGTAGCTCACTTCCAACTTCATCCCAATGGACTTCGGTCCCCAGGCATAACACCCGCCTCGAGAGAGATCTCTCTATTGTCCTCTCTTCCTACAGAATGAATTAAATTATGTATTTTAATACATTTTCTAATAAAAAGATAATAGGAAGATAACTAAATAAAAATTAAACAATAAATATATTTAATAATTATTCATGATACGAGATCCCGTGTCTGGTTCTTATTGAAGTTTTCTGGAGAATGAGCCCAAGGAACGATATCCGAATAGAGCGTAATAAATTTTGAATTTTAAAAGATTTAGATCGAACTGTAAGGTCCGTATTAATAAACTCATCTTGGCTGGGATGCGCGTCACAAGATACGTCAAAGTAAACGTCAAACCATAGAACACTGTCATTTTTGATGCATCTCGAGACGAGCATTAGAGTTGAGATTGGTTTATTAATACGGGTCTTAGAGTGGCAAGGAACGCAAACAAAGGAGGTTGTAACTCGTTACAAGTGTAAAACAATGTTATTTCCAGGCATGTTCGGGCTGGGCGCGGCTCAGACGCGCTGCGTGAAGTGCTACAGCACGGCGCCCATGGCCGACGTGGCGCGCCTCAACCCCGCGCGGCTGGCGCGCCTCGTGTGGACCAACTCGCGCTCCGTCACGCTCATGCTGGCCGACGGCTCCGAGACACGCTTCAACGTCTAACTAGACCACTACCGCACCCGAGACCAAAGGTCGTTAACACAAATAGCAGTATCTCCGACAAAACTCCTGTAGCAAGTGGAACCTAATTACTAATGAAAATGGATTGAACGTGTTTTGACTCGTGGATTTGAGATGCCAGCTTTTGGTTTAACAGGGCAGACTAAGGTCGTTATAATTGGACCCAGGATTTTTGTGGCAATGACGTCACGATAAGGTAGTTGGTGGAGTAAATGGAACGGTGTGTTGTTAACTAGGCATTCACGACAAAAAATATTATTATTACCGCAAGTCATTTTGAACAACTTTAGCGGATCACTTCGTTTACCCGAATTTCATTTGCCATAATTGTGTCACTTGCCATAATGTTAATTTGCCATAAAGGCATTTTCTTCTGAAACTGTAAACCTTTTAGGTAATTTTTACATGCCATCGTATAGAGCCCAATAGGTTAGGTTAGGTTAGGTTTGTTTTGTAACAATTCTGAATAGTTCACGATTTCAGAAAAAATGCCTTTATGGCGAATGAATATTATGGCAAGTGAAAGAATTATGGCAAATGACTTTCGGGCAAACGACAGAGAACCCAGCTTTAGATGTGTTACGGAGAGTCAGTTAACGAAAGAACAATGTCGGTAAATTTATTAATTGACAATTGACTTATAGGTAAATTACATTACATTAAATCACGCCTGTTTCCCAGAGGGGTAGGCAGAGACCACTTCTTTCCATTTGCTACGATCTTGACAAATTTCTTTCGCTTCTTCCACATTCATACATCGAGTCATGCACGCACGTCGGTTTCGGGTACTTAAGATTCGGCCCTTTTCCAGTATTTCTCCGATTTGACTCGAAAATGTACGCCTAGGGTGGCTCCTTCCGTCCCGTCAACTCGCTTTCGATCAGCTTTCTAAGTGCCTTATAATAAAATTTTAATTCCGTAGAACACCAATAGACTAGGTTGCCGTATTAATTAACACGTGACGTCATTGCCACAAAAATCCGGGATCTAGTTATAATCTTTTGTTTCTCATTTGGCCGATTTTACTTAAGGAAAAATACTTTTCTTGACAAAACCATTGTAACGGTTTACCACTAAATAAAAATAAAATCGCGCAAAAGAGATTACAGATCAGATTAAGAGATTATTATAGGTAGAGTCCGCCCAGCGAGCGGCTACAAAAAAAAGGTTGCAAATTCAAAATATCACTATAGTCCATACTTTTAGGTATTTAAAAAAATTTAAACAAAACAACCACGTGATATAGTTCGCCAGCCAATAGAAGCAGAACACTGATACGTCATTGGCTGTTTAACAATGTCACGTGGTTTGGATTGTTTACATACTATGGATTGTATATGTACCTAAAAGCATACACTATAGCTGGTAACACGAAATACATAGCGACTGGTTAGGAACTCATAATGTGACAGCTTGTCTCATAGGTAAAATTGTTGCCATATAAATAATTTGAGAAAAATGCTTGTGTATCTAAGCAGCTAAGACAACCGGTGAAATTACCAAGGTTGAACTTTTAATTCACTGCAGTAGGATGACAGCTTGGTGTTGTCAGTTTGTGGTGTATAAATAGTGAAAAAACAAAGTCGTCATTGGGAAATACCTAGGCAAAGGCAGCGAATGCTGCGTAAAAGGAATAGGGCATACAAAGTTTTATAGTAACCCTCCGAAATAAGTCGAATAATAGAAAAATAAAGAAGAATAAGTAAGAAAGAGATAGTAAACGGGCCGCGCTTCGAATATGAAAATGACTTACAGTGCGATATCTCTTAGGTGCTTCGGGTTTGTACTTGTCTCTCGCTCTTATTAAGAGCGAGTGAGAGAGAAGTATAAAACCCCAAAACACCTTAATGTTCACAGACTGTGGCAATGTGTTTTTTTTTTAATTACAGCTCCCAGCTTTTTAATGGCCTTCTGTCTGTGTATTTCGTTACTACTTTGGAAAAAAACTTGCAAACACATTTGCATGTCAAATGACTTTAGCACATCTATTCTTATGCAATGTATTAAGTACTATGATAATGATTAATGATAGATAAAGGAATGAAGACGGATCATACTGATCAAAATGCTGTTTATATAAACTAATAGACAGTGTAGCACCGGCTAGCTTGCGTTGTAAATTGAAATAAAGTTTAATACTGTTAGTACACACTTTTAATTACAAGGATATAACGATCACAGAGATTTATTATAATTTCAAACAAGAACTTAGGGCAGAGCTGATCGGAAGGGAGTCGCTGCGCTCCCATTGGTCAGTGAGATCGGGATCATTCGTGAATACATTCATTTGGGGTTGCCGCGCTACAACAGCATATGTAGGGCATGATATTCATTAAAAAACCTTATATTAGATATCCTATTACACTCTTACGTTCTGAGCTATATAGTCATTTTTATATTTTAAAAGATCGTTACTCACAATCATTTTTAACTGATAGTTTTTACTGAAATGTTATATCTCAGTATGGCTATAAGAAAACAGTTATGCACACAACCGCCATAAAACGATGTAAAAATCGCTAACTATTAAATATTTTGTTCGGTATTCTCAGTCTGTCACTACCTTTATCTATGACGAGTTAAGAATCTAAATCAAACGAAAACTTGACAATATTATTTGTGTAAATATATGGACCCTTGTAGGTTGGTTTGTTATTGTATATTAGTAGAAATTGTTTATCCAAAATGTTTTATTGTTGTGATGTATTTATGTAAGAAATATCATAATAGTATAGCCGATCCCAATATTGAATGTTTAGTTAAATATATGTTATTTATTTATTTGGTTTACCAACAATTGTTTACGTTATAACATCTTTTATCCTCGATAATATGGCTGCGTTTAACGCGTGATATTTTTTGGATAAGGCATCCGTCACCTTCTGACAGGTAAATAAGTACACGTGTCAAAAAGTGACGGATGCTTTATCCACTAGGCCCGCAGATATAAGGTTATTGTTTATGTCTTGCGTAAGTTTAATTATTTACACTACTTATAAACTTAAAGAAATGTTTTTTTTTTTCAGTATTAGATATGGGGATCGGCCTTAACATTATAATGTTGGTGTCAATTGAAAAGTTCAGATACTTACGAGTATGTAGAAAAATTGTTACTGTTTGACATTTATATATAACCTCAATTTTATATCGAGCGTGTTTTTATTTATGTAAATGTTTAATGAATAGTTTTTTACTTAATCTGAACTTAATATGAAAGTCATGATCAAGTACCTATACATAAATCATTAAAAAGATCACTGTTTTGTAAAATATTTTATTGGACGAATATGGGCGTTCGAACCGCCGTCATTATCGTCGTCAATATATTGACGACAATAATGATAACTGGTAGCAACTTTTGATGTCAAAATCAACCCCGGGGGCAGTATCCATTCCATTTAAAAGAACAAGAAAGCTATTAAGTTTATATTGAATAATATGCGAAAACAATAATGACGGCGGTTGAAACGACAAATTATTACCCTATTATGAAGAAGGTAATAACGGTAAATTGGTTCGTTTGGTTTTGTTTACATCTTGTGCCTATTCCAATTGACACCGACTTTAATTATGGTAGGTTTAATCGCTAATTATTGTTATCTAATGTTATACATAAATTAGTGGACGTAATTTTGTTGTTGCACTGTTCGAAATTAAAAAGCTTCGTTAAATATTATTTCTGAGTTATGAGATCAATGTGTGTGATATACCTAATAATGTATTATTGATTATGGAAATTAAATCTTTGTTGGCATTTATGTTAGTCGGATTTTATGTTAATGTATATTGGAAATAAATTATTGATACACTAAATTTGTTTTTTTACTCGCGTACTATAAACCACTAATATTGATATCGTTAATACCACCTACAGTGTAACTGAAGCATGAAAACAGTTCTATAATGAACGTTGCCATGGTAATAACAGTTGTTTTATTATTATAGCATTGTTATTACCATGGTTGCGCGCATGAACAATGTCAGTAATGGTGTTTGGTGATCAACTGGCATCTGAATTTGTATTGTACTTTGTCAAAAATTGTGTTTAGAACAATTGGAATGTATGAAAATACAAAAAATATATAATTGTATTTTTATGCTTTTGGAGGCAAACTAGTCAGCGGATCTCTATAATGTATGGTATTTTTATTATAGAAAGGTAAATATTGGGTCCTTACCTATGAAATTGGCGTTTTTTTTACGTGCTTTATTTCGTACGGAATTTATTCATTTCAATTTTAACTTCCTAATTCTTTTTAAATTTCATTAATACACTATGTTACAAAAGTTTTAGATACAAATAATATGGTTAAATGTATTAGGTACTTGATGTTTAAAATTAAAGTGTGAACTCAACTCTCTTCATGTGCTGCGAGTTCAAGTGTTTCAATTACACAGAGTTTTATGAAGCAATTTTGAAGTAATTAAGATATGTATAATATAGCTTAGAAGTGTCAAATATTCCTGACAGAATTTTATTTGGTTTGCACTTGACGACATTAAATAATCCGCATAATTAAATGTATGAAAACCACCGTTTTCATAAAATTCTCCATATAAAATTACCAATTTCATAGGTAACGACCTAATATAAGAAAAATAAAACCAGGTTCCTAAAAGCATTTCACATTGTATTGATCAGATACATATAGAAAAAGTAAAAACTCTTAAACCTAATTATTATATCCTATAGGAATGACTTCACAACGGTAAACATTTTTTTTTACCTACAATATCAAATTAAATAGTTTGTTACACACATTTCGGTTGGCGGCGGGACTAACTTAAACCAATAAAAACTTACTGTCGTACTCAGAGGCTAATTCAATTTAATGCTCGATAAAAGTTGCTGCTGTCACATTCTTTTCTACACCAATAGAATAAGACAACACGTCACTAAACAAGCATTAAATTTAATTAGCGTCTCTGAATGCGGCAGTTAGTACACTATACTAAAGAATCAATGGCGGTCACCATCACCATTTACAAAATCTAACTTAAGAGAAATCGCTCTGACCGTTTCAAGTGTTTTAAATATTACTTTTGTAACCATTGCAAGAATCCAAAACTACCCGAAAGGAACAGTCAGTTCGGGTATTTGCAGGTATATATTTAACTTAATTTCAGAAACTTGACCAATCATACTAAACGGAAAAGAAATTGCATTTTTCTGGCACAGTTATGGCAATAAAAACACAACTTAAAACCACTTGAAACTTGATGTAACAGACGGTCTTATCGCTAAATAGCTATCTCTTCCAGACACGCAAAATAACCAAGAATATTGTTCAAAAAAAAACTTCTTTAATTAACAAAATTAACATAAACCTTCTTAATTTGACTTAATACCTTGTAACAGATCTAATACCCAATAATACAAGGGAAGAACATAAAATTACAACACAAATCAATCTCTTCTAACACAACACAAGTTTAACTCAGGTGAAAGTATCAATTGAACCCTCGAACTACAGGCGCAAGCGTCGTCCCTCAGCCCTCGTGCAGTCTGTCCCAGATGGACGTGTGAGTAAGTACGCCGTACTTATGGCTCGGCGAACTTACCCGCCGTGTGTGAACCTAAGTGAACTTCTAAAGGTAAACGCAATGAAAAACCGTCATCAATTACAAACAGTTGTAACGTTGCCATATCCTTTCTTCCTATTACAGTTACAGTATAATTTCGGCAGCATTGAAAAGCAAGACATTTTTTATGAAATATATTTGTTACTTTCCAGTAGTAAAGTTTAACTGTCTTTGATGCGTGCGTGTCGGTGGCCGCGGTGCAACTGAACGGTAGCAGGGTAATTTACCCTGCTTTTTGAGTAACGTTTTTGCGTGCATATGACGTATCTTATATAAAATATAATTGGCTTGTACGCAGTACGCGTACTTACACGCCCGTTTTTCTGGGACTTAACTCTGGATGCAATGGTTTACTTTCATTTCGACCCTTACAGACCCACCGTACCACTAAACCGTACCACTGGTGTTACTATAACCAATTATTTCTATTAAAATCGAATTTAACAGAGTCGACGGAGCTCTGATGTCGCAGAGCTCCTATTTCTGGGTGGTTTGGCCCTACGGGCCTGCTGAAGAACTAACAAAACCTAAACCTACCTCATATTTATGATACTAATTTTGGTCAGTGGTACGGTTTAGTGGTACGGTGGGTCTGCACCCTTTATTGACTAGCAACAATACACTTCAACCCTATAGGTTATTTTTAATACACTTCTTTCCTAAGAATCTAAACTCTAGCCGTATAAACTTCGGTGAAAGAACACTTGGTGGTAACCGTTTACCGCAGTCTACAAACGATTGCACTAGCAGAAGTATTGCTTGCACGTCAACCTCCGTCGAGGAAGGGAGAATATTAGGAAGGGTGACTAAGGCACATCTACTTCATCCCGGTCAATCCCAATCCGGTTAAAAATTGAATGGGTTTTATAACTACTCATATAATACGATGGAAAATATAGCCACATTATAAATTGATAACATACTAGCGACCCGCCCTCGCTTCGCTTCAGTTTTTACGAGTTTTCTATAATACTTTATTATTTATTATACTATTTGGAGTTTATAATATGGTATAACATGTAGTCCAATAACGCAGAATTTCAGAGATTTTTATTATTTAAAAAACTATTCCATAGTTAATTTCATTTGAGCTCTGTCACCTTAACCTAAAGCATTATTTACTAAGAAATTGATTAAATTAATTTATGTTGTACGTTGATGATATTGCTACTTACAACATGAATCTTTCTTAGTAAATAATGCTTTAGGTTAAGGTGACAGAGTTCAAATGAAATTAACTATGGAATTGATTTCTAAATAATAAAAATCGCGATTATGCGATATTGGCCTACATGTTATACCCCAAATAGGGTCTAGAATAAATGGTTAAAATCCTTCGCGTACGTCCCGGGCACAAGGTATAGGTCAGTCCAACTGTAGTCGGCTTTCGGGTAACTTTTTCTTCAGTTTGACTGACTTATACGTACCATTTTTAAAGTAGTAATTTTTTGCGTTTTTGATGGTGGTTTTCGGTTTTCTCTTTTTTTTTTACATTTATTTTATTTTATACTTTTTAGTGTTCATAATAAGCTGTTATGCAGTTCCACTTCTTAGTTGATATGAGACTAAAATACATTTCAAGCTCCCCGGAAGCAACGCCGGGGGAAAGTCGTAGTCATATTTAAACAATTAAATGTTGTTCGTTACAATTGCTCAACTATCTTAATCGAGATATCTTATCCAAATAGGTACCGTTAAGGAGTTCCGGTAGCCAATTGTGGTCTTCATCATCAGTTCCACTTCCCCAAATGATACTTTCTGAATGCAAATCCTGGATTTGTTAATTAAAATGCTAAAATGGTTGTATGTATGCCTATAATATTTGAGGAGTTCTCTCTATTCTTCACGGATCCCTTTATCAAATTCATATATACTTACTCTATCAAACCAAAAAAGAATTTTTGAAATCGGATAACTCTGTACAAAGTTGTGCGTGATCATGATCATAAAACAAAAATATTTATATAGGTACACGTTGACTTGAGAACCTCCTTTTTTTTGAAGTCGGTTGAAAATTATGCCACAACAATATGAAACGGTTAAAGCCCCGCCAGGAGGTGGATTTTAAATCCTTTGTGGTGAGATTACTGACCAGAGAACTGCCGACCTTTTAAAGGGGGGATTCTTGCCGTATCTTGAATGCCGACGGGCATCATATTTCGTACATTGGTTATTTTTTCCTCAGGAATTCCTCAATGATGTTGATCGGGTCGCCATTTTCCCGAACAGATGGTTGAGAGAGGCGATGGCTGAGATACGCGTCATACTCGTGAACGGGTGCTGTTTGTGGGGTCCGGTCTGTTCACGTTTGCTAGGACTTGTTGTTAAATAAATTATTCTAGTTATGGCTTTTGACGTAGAGACCTCGTCGTGTTGTTCTCATAGTTTTTTTTTAAGTTTAAGGTTTATTGACCTTATATTTGTAATGATTTAATTTGTAGTAGTTTTAAGAATTGTTTATTTATTACTTCATTACCTAATGTAACTTACTTTACTTAAAGTAACTTAGTTTTAAGTACTATTATATTTTTATGATTGAAAAAATGACCTTCTGCTGGTGTTTCGTGCGCTTCTTCTCCGCAATGATGGTCTTGTCCGAAGCGCTGGTAGACTCACCCTATATTACCGACGTGTAAAAGAGCCCTCATGTGGCCTATTTACTGAATTAATATTTTAAATTTTGAATTTTTGAATTTTGATAAGTATTCTACGATCGACGATGAGATTACCTTATGGATAAATTATTTATGATGTACATGTGGTAAAATGGAACTGATCGCGAAGTCCCAGGAGAACTCCTCAACGGTTGACGTCCCAGCGTCTTGGATAGCAACATTTTGGATTTTGTTTATGAGCAATTCGTATTAGGCTATTGTTATATAACGTAGCACATATATACCGCATCGATATACATAATAAATATAAATCACAGAAGTTTACCTTGATGCTATTTGAAAGACCTATCCCAAATACTTGAATTTAGGGGTTTTTCGTATCACGGACATAAGGAAAAATGACAAAAATTCCTATTAAAATGATCAATATCTCGGAAATCGTGAAACTTAGCATAATAGTTACATGTGGTCAAAAATGTTCAGAATGACCCTTACTATCATCCCGTAAAACGCCTACACCCGAATGCCAAACACCCTGTATTTATAGAAAACGGGACTCAGGAACAAATACTTGAGCTCTTCGCATAAATATTTGCCCATCCCGTACCCATGCTGGGAACCGGGACCGTTGACTTAGTAGATCACACTCACTACCGACTAGACTAACGTTTTCGCTTATAAGTATGTGTAATACAAATCTCGCAAGACACATACATACATACATACATACATACATAAGCTCACGCCTTTATTCCCAGAGTGGGGTAGGCAGAGCTACAGAATTACTAACAACACTAAAAACTTGTTAATAATTCTGTAACCACATTTTGCACACTTAGGCGAAGATGTTTACCAGTGTATTAGTGACAGGTTTAACAGTATTTTGAGCCAATTTGCGTTAATCGTTTTCGATAGTTATATAAACGCAATGACAATGCAATCTTATGATGTCTGAGAGGTGATCTGATGATGGAGCCAGAATTTGAGAACCATACATGCATACAAACATAATACCCTGTTAATAATTGTGAAAAAAGCTTGTCAAAAAAATTAAAATCCGACTAAACTTATTGAACAACACATAAAAAAAGACTTACTTAACATAAATCTATTGGTAAAAAAATTACTTTCGCATTTATAATATTAGTACAGTAATACACAACTGGTATGGCTTACCGATGTACCTGCGCAGAAGACGAATTTTCAAAGCGCGGGGACCAATCAGCATGATCCACGCGTTGCATGGTTCTTTTCTTTGCTATTATTGGTTATTAGTAACGCCATGTTGAGGCGCGCCCGCGTGTCATTCGTCAGCCGTGAGTGAGATGGAAAAATTAGATGCAATTTAATTTTCACCTTATAATTATTACGTACAGTTCTGATCGTGGGTTTTAATCGTGCTTTCGGAAATCATCGGAATCTTTAATCGTGTCTGCGCGAACGAAGGATTCACGAATCGCCATATAAATTGTGTTCTACTGTAAGAAATCGTTTTTAATAATCGGCATCGTCGTAGAATTCTTCTTCACTGTCTGAAATAGCTTTATGATGATTCTCTCTTAACCTCTGCAAGGTATTTTTTTCACTTTCATATGTAACTTCTTCTTCATCTGATGATACTGGTATCGAAGCCACATCATACGAGATTAACTGTGCTGCATCAGTCCCTTTAGACAACGTCAACCAATTCCTGCGTATACGCTTTACAAGTTTCACCACAATGTATTGTCCTTTATTTTCATGGGAGGATCCTCCTTTATCAACGATTCCATACAATTCAATGTCGAACTTATATAATGTCCCACGGACATCAGCTGCGAAGCTAATTGCCCTATCCTTAATTTCAATCTCATAATTCCCAGCGCCTATTACCATAATTTTTAAAGTCACTATGGACTCGCTTTGTCGCCACTCTATCTTAGGTCTGCTACTTACCCTAACTTCTCTTATTAATGATTCAGGCTTTGTACTTTGACTTTCGGCAGATGACAAGTCGTCAGAGTCTAATTCTTTGATTTTCACAGGGGCTATAACCTCATACTCGCTCATAGCGGAGTCGTTATCTTTGGCTTCACTTATTTCAGAAAAATCTGGCTTTTTTTTTTCAAGTATGGCTGGGAGATTGTTTGTGGTTGGGTTATTTTGTATGGTATTTATAACATCTTCAAACATGTTGAAAGACCACCTATCATCGTCACCACTATCGTCATCATTTACTAAAGGCGTCGAGCTAATAAGCTGATTTGACGCTGTCTTTGGTTTATAATTTGTTACAGTGGTTTCCCAATCACTGTCATCATCTGTTTCCACCTTGTTTTTCTCTGCGCCAGCAGTTTTTATGTACTCCATTCTGTCAAGAATATCAATCTCGCTTTTCTCTGGTGCAGCCAAATTGAGATCCAACATCAAATTGTTATAAATAACATCCTTTTCGCCAGTAGTGTCGATCAATGCTACTGCATACTTGGTACCGTGTGTGTATTTTGCTTTTTCCGATGAGAAATATTGGACATATAGAGCTTTTAGACCCTCACCATCACACCTGTCACAAAGCCAGTTAGTACTAAACTCTGGCCAATCATCTCCCACAGGTTGAACACCAAATAACCTGCATTCAATGGCTTGAAAAGGCATCAAGGTAATGAACTTCTCAGGGATCTCTATCAAATACTTTGTTGCAACGTCCCTCCAGTCTCCGTGATCTACGAAAAAGCACTTCACTTGGGTGCCATTAATAGAATCAACTCTGGCTCTTTCATAGCATTCGTCATCTGGAAATTTAGCCAATACTATATCGTTTTCTCTGACATCTGTCAAGGGCTCGGGGTTTTTTGATACATAATTATCTATTTCCTTACCAAGAGCATCCATTGTGTCTTGAAATTTGGTTAAGCGGACAAAGAAATTGCCTGGATCAACTGCAGAAGTAAAGTACACTAACGACAGATCTTCGCGATTCAAATGTGCTGACTGCGCTTTTGGAGCTTTCTTGACTGGTTTAACTTCTTCCACTTCTTCGAAATCTGTATTTTCGGTAGCATCGGGAAACAGAGAACTCTTCAATTTCTTTATATGATCTGGGAATATATCAGAATGCGGTTCAAGCAGTTCCTTGAAATTGTATTTCACCACAACTTCGTGCATCGATAACAAATCTTGACAGACTTCTATGTTGTCTACGAATACCGTATTACCCACTGTCAATACAACTTTGCCTCTTAAGAACACGTCATCTTTGTTATCAACAGCTTTTATCAGACTGTTTTTAGCAAGATCTGAGAAAGTAATATCTTTATCTTTTGGCACGACACCAGCGAGTCTGACTTGAACCACTGGTGTTTTAATTTCTCTCAGTTCCTTTGGTAAATGGTAGAGATATATATCTCTTGTTGTATCCATTTTTCCTTCATCTATCAGTTTGATAAGGACATGATTGGGATTTCCCGATCTGTATTTGTTTAGTATGTCAACCACTTGACATCTCACAAAGTTATCTTGTTTTATTGCCACAGCACACATATCGCCAATTTTCGGGATACCTTGCAGCTTTCTATTAAACTCCTGACCAAAGAACATTCCCATCTTTAATGCAAGATTTCTGTACGTTTTTGGATACGTTTTTGTTCCTTCTTTTTTAATGTTTGAAAGCAGTAGTGCTGAGTACAACACTGCAGTTTGGGTGTGTAATATTTTGAACGTAATGATGCCATCGGTCGGCATCCAGTCTTCCGGCTCATCGTGAACTTTAGAACTATTATGTCTCTCTTTGCAGTACCAAAAATCTGGGCACTCTCCCAAAGCCAGCAAACTTCCACAAATAGGTACAAGTTGTTCAGCTCTCACCAAATCTTTACGGATCAGAATTTCCTGACAAACTCCGGTCAAAACACTGGGGAACCCTTTGGTGCAGCGTTTGACAAAGTTGCATATTTTCGGCAGCTGCTCTGCATTGCTGTTTTCTAGAATTATCTTAATTCCCACTTTGTTGTTTTCAATTTTAAAAATATTACGATAGTTATCATTTAAAACGGAAAAGCGTTTGCAGAACATAGAAAAGAGTTCTGGCATGGAATAGTGTAGCAAATAATGTGCATCTGTGACATTCATATGGCTTAGATTTCCGTCACAACAAACCAGGATTGGAGCAGACACAGGGTCCGCATATTCGTCCCAAGCTTTGTTTAAGCTTCGTAAATCTTCAACTGTCATCTTGCTATTACAAGCGAACACAACATATTTTTTCTCTTTCAAAACGCTTTCTAAATTCTCTACTTCTTCGTCCTCACGGCAAACTATCACGGTTTTTTTTATTTCTTCGTTATTTTCTAGAAACTCGAGTACTTTTGCTTCCTTATTTTCTGGTTTCACGAAATCGACGGTTGTGTTAGCTTTGGAATAAAGCACGCACTCTTGAAAAGCTCCGATGCAAATGACAGAGTTTGGAGCTTTTTTGGCAAGCGGTTCCATGAAATCGCACCACACTCTGGAAGCCAGCACGAACTGAACTTTCACTTCTTTGTTAGCACGAGTGTTCATCATCTCTTTGACTTTAAACAAGCCTATTTTGATTTCATTTTTGTAGACCTCGTCGATTCGCTCGCAATCATCGAGTACGAGCATGGTAAGACGACGCAAATCCAGCCCAAAATCAGTTTGCATCGTTAGTTTTGCGAACACACAGGGCGTGCAAATAAACAGGGAGCACCCATTTAGTAAGGACGTGGCAATCTTAAGCAAATCCATTCCCGCGTAACATGAGAATATTTTCTCTTTATCACTCAGCATCATCTTGCATTTAAATTCTACGTCTGCTACAGATTGGGCTGTAGCACATACAATAATACAAGTCGGACCCACACTGTTCACTATAGCATTATCAGCATCGGAAATAAGCCGACAGACCGACGGCAAATATCCCATGGTTTTACCACAAGCTTGCGGCCCTATTAGAAAAACACTACATCCCCTCAAAACACTGAACCAAGACACAGATTGCATTGTCATTGGTCCGTTTACATGCATTTTTTTAAGCGCATTATGGATATTGATATTAAAAGGAATTTGACTCAAGTTTGATTTAATCTCTATGCGAGAATCGTTTTTCGTGTGAACCATTAACACCGGGTTGACTAATTTTTCAACAAACACCGACAAGTTCGGGTCGATATTCTTAAAAGGATTAACATAGTTTTTCTTTGACCTCAAATGTATTATCTCAGGTCTGTTTTCAATTAAATTTGTCGCAAAATTTTGTAAACTTGTATCTTTATATTTTTCGATAATTTCACTCACATCATCATCTGAATCATCTTTTTCTTTACCGTCAGCGCTTGAAGATGTGTCCTTGTTAGTGGTGTTTGAGACCGAACTCAAACTGTCATAATTTCTCCTTTTTTCATTGTGAATGAAAAGTTTCCGTTGCAATAACCTAGATTTCAGTGTGCCCTTTGATTCGCTTGATGAATCATCTGTTACACTCTTTTCATCCATTTTCTTGTCAAGTTCATTGGTGTCATTCAAGTCTTGTTTTTTTAATACTGTATTATTTTCATCACTATACTTATGACACTTTTGTAAAAAATCTTTGTTTGTTATTTTTATATTTACATCCGAATCAACATCTTTGAACATATCATCTTTTGACTCTAATATTTCATCATCTTCTTGATTCTCTTTTGGTTTTTCTACGGTTTCCTGTACAATTGGAACTACCTTAACTGGCACTAATGACTTATTGACGCCTGGTGGGCAATAAGCGACGGATTTCTGCGTTAACACGTCGTATTCGGCTAATTTATTTCTTGCAAATTCTGAAAAAAAGATTAATAGATAATAGTCACCAGCAAAGTTAACAGAAAGATACTCATTATGTTAAAAGTGTAAAAACTACAACAGATAAATAAAAAAAATACGTACTTATTTTTTTGTGTAACATTCTTCTCCTCTCAAAACCACTTTGAACCTCAGGTGGAGAGCAAGGTGATGCAATGCCCCTCAGTGCACAATCAACTTCATCTTCAAGTCTTTTACTTTTGTTCACATCTGTATTAACACTATCTGACTGTACAGAATATTCTTTATTAGCATTTATAGTGTCTGCATTATAACCGCCATTCGATTTTTCTTCACTATCTGTCACCTCTACACTATCTAATTCCCGTTCTTTTCTAAACTTTCGTTTAGCAACAGCCCTGCCCATTGAAGTCTCATTGATATCTTTACAGAGTTCCAGATCTTTAAATTTCCTATTAAGAACATTCATAACTTCTTCACTGCTTATAATTTTTTTATTCCTCCTGTTATGTCTATCCAGGTTTTCAGTAGTAAGTTCTTCCAGCTTCTTAGCAGCTTGGTAAACTGTTGTTTGCTTCTCAAATGACACTTCAGAGTTGTCATCTTTCAGACGACTTTTGATTTCCTTCATCACTTCATCAGCCATTTTGTTTGATAGCTTTGTGTGAATATGGCCTGAGCTTAGCATCTGATGAAAAGCTGCTTCATCATATACAGCAAAGGCAGAGTGTTTTAGGTAGCTTGAGAGCATTTTGAGTTTACCATTAGCTTTTCTTATTATAATCTCGCCGTATTTGTGTATGTTGGTGTCGAAGATTGATGATCTACGGGAAATTGAGATTGTTCAAATTATGTTCAATGTTAAAGATTAAATTAATTTCAAAGATTTAATGACTACAACTAGGTGTTGCCCGTGACTCCGTCTGCGGAGAAGTCGGTATCACTATTACCTCGAAAACTATTCATTTTTTTGGGGTAAAAAGTAGAGTTGCCGCGAATAGTGGTTATAGCGAATAGTCGAATACCGATTAATCGCCATTCACTTTGGCGAATAGTCGAATAACTCGACATTACTATTCGACATAAAAAAAACATTAAACACATTAAAAATATTTCTAATTTCTTCTAAGGTTGTGAGCAAAAGAAAACAATAAAGTTAAAGAAATCTGTTTCATGTTATACATACAGATGTAGTGAATAATCCTTTCCCATCGTTTTTTGTCGGATTAGTTCGTATTTATCTAGCTTTCTCAATTAGCTTCAGTACCCATCAATATGCCAACGGAGAAAGCAAGATAAATACGAAGTTATCCGACCAAAAACTATGGGAATGGATTATTCACTACATCTGTACCTACATATATTATGTAGTAAATTTAATTTTCAATTTTTAAATGCTGGCAAGCGGCAACCCTTTTTTTGTACATAGTTAATGGGGAATACCCCGTTTTGTTTTTAAATATTAATTAAAAAGCCCAACTAATTTAATTTTATGAATATAATAGGCACAGGCACATATTACAGATAATAATTGATATTGTGTATTGTTTTATGAGGGAAAATAATTTAAAAAATGATTATTTTTAACTCATTAGTTTTTTTGTTCAATAAAAGTTTATTTTAGACGACTATTCGCCGAATGCCGAATAATACTAGCTATTATTCGGTATTCGACGAATATCAAAAAAATTACGAGTAATGCCGAATACCGAATAATAGCGAGTGTTCGCGGCAACTCTAGTAAAAAGTAGCTATTCCAGACCATACTCTGTGCCAAAGGGTATAGCCGGGTAAGCATGGCGAAACTGCCCTTAGCGAAAAAAATAATTTCCTTTTACTGGGTTATTAACCTTTACATAATGTAGTGCTTTCACCAAAAATTAAACCTCAAATCCTTCAGGTTTAAAAAAAACCGCATAAAAAGAAATAACATTTTTATTTTATTTTAGCCAAAGTACTAATCCGATTTCTTTGTAATTTGGATATGTTGTATACACAATTAAGGTCGCTTTCTAAAAAAAAATTTTCAAAAAAATAAAAAAAATACGTGCGAAATTGCGACAGTTACCTAATTTACATATTTTATGTAGAATTTAATAATGTTTAACATATAACTTTTTTAATAACTAAAATCGGGATTAACAGTGTGAAAAACTTGAATTTGTAACATCCCATACATTATTTTCAAACAAAATAACTTCTACGTATTACACTACTAGCGACCCGCCCTCGCTTCGCTTCGGTTTATATGAGTTTTCTGTAACACCAGTACATAAAATAAAAAAATATTATACATATAAACCTTCCTCATGAATCCCTCTATCAATTAAAAAAAACCGCATCAAAATCCGTTGCGTAGTTTTTAAGATCTAAGCATACATAGGGACAGACAGCGGGAAGCGACTTTGTTTTATACTATGTAGTGATGATGAAATTATATTTCCAACGCATTTTGAATTTGGAACGCGACTTATTTTACTGAGTGCATACTCATGCGAACCTTAAAATCCGTGGCTGTATGCGGCTAGGGCTTACGGCATGCAGACAAAAAAAAACAAAAAGGCGGGAACGGTACAATGGCACGAATTTTATACTGAGCGTTAACGATTGCGAGATGTCTGTTCCTTCATTGAATAAATATGAAGCTTTGAAAAAACTTTTTTCGAAAAAATATCAGGAGAAATCGTTATATATTCTCGCTTATGATTATATTTTTTTACAACTGCGAAGATCCGTGACAGAGTATTTCGAACAAGAAAGTCGTTACTCCTTAGAGGAAAATGTAAGTTTTGTCATTACTTAATTAGTGTATTTACTTTAAACTAAGCAATCTTTTGTGATTAAGCAACATTCGTAGCTATTATATAATGCCGTCTAATTGGTTTATAATAGTACAGTCTCTACAATACGTAATTTATTTAAGTTAGGAAACTCTAAGTAAATACACTAATTAAGTAATGACAAAACACATTTTCCTCTAAGGAGTAACGACTTTCTTGTTCGAAATACTCTGTCACGGATCTTCGCAGTTGTAAACAAATATAATCATAAGCGAGAATATATAACGATTTCACCTGGTATTTTTTCGAAAAAAGTTTTTTCAAAGCTTCATATTTATTCAATGAAGGAACAGACATCTCGCAATCGTTAACGCTCAGTATAAAATTCGTGCCATTGTACCGTTCCCGCCTTTTTGTTTTTTTTTAATTGTCTGAATGCCGTAAACCCTAGCCGCATACAGCCACGGATTTTAAGGTTCGCATGAGTATGCACTCAGTAAAATAAGTCGCGTTCCAAATTCAAAATGCGTTGGAAATATAATTTCATAGTGTAATACGTAGAAGTTATTTTGTTTGAAAATAATGTATGGGATGTTACAAATTCAAGTTTTTCACACTGTTAATCCCGATTTTAGTTATTAAAAAAATTATATGTTAAACATTATTAAATTCAACATAAAATATGGAAATTAGGTAACTGTCGCAATTTCGCACGTATTTTTTTTATTTTTTTGAAAATTGTTAACTCGATTTTTTTCTATTTTTTTCAAGAGATAATTAAATATTTTTTTTTAGAAAGCGACCTTAATTGTATATACAACATATCCAAATTACAAAGAAATCGGATTAGTACTTTGGCTAAAATAAAATAAAAATGTTATTTCTTTTTATGCGGTTTTTTTTTAAACCTGAAGGATTTGAGGCTTAATTTTTGGTGAAAGCACTACATATGTAAAGGTTAATAACCCAGTAAAAGGAAATTATTTTTTTCGCTAAGGGCAGTTTCGCCATGCTTACCCGGCTATACCCTTTCATCCAGATCCGCAGGCGTTCTGGCGTGATTGAGGAACAAACATCGACCACTGCTGAGAAGAAACGCCGCAAGAAACTCCCGGGAAATCCTGGTAATTACACAGCCGGGATTTCTGGTGAGAACGTACTGAAGATTACGTCCCAGTTCTCCCGATTCTTTCCAGGAACATCAAAAACAAAATTGATGCGCCTTTCATAAATATCACAATTCACACATGAGCGATAACGCCACCACAAGCCACAACATCGCATCTACATGAATCATATTTTGTGGCATATTTGCAATAATTTATCTCTAGAAAAATACCAAAGGAAGAACAAATAACTTACTAGTAAGTATTTTATTTATTAAGATGTTTTTGTTGAAGAAAACATGAATGATTTTATTGCATATTCATAAAGTTTTTTAATCATTTTATTTCTCAAATATTCATGGGTGGCAGTGATTTTAGGGAAAAAGAAATGGAAGAACCAGGGTTCCTGGTACCATCCCTGCCTAGAACTGGGAAATGGAATTCTCGGAACTGGGCCCGGTACTGCGTGCGCTACTCAGCAGTCAGTCATTTTTGAAACATATTTCATATTACAATGGTACTACTTAATCTAGCGTTATATAAAGCTATAAATATAAAATTAAATATAATATCAAACAACATGCATAGATCAGCAGGAAAAGGAAAACATGCCAAAAATCTTACGAGAGAGATGGAGAGAAAGGAAAAGACAAAAAAAAGGATAAATGCCACGGTGTATGTATTTTTTGCTGCACTCTCTGAACACGTTTATTACGTAGCCACCAAACTGCCCGCTTAATAACGGGGTCTGTTAATAAGGCACAACAAACACTTTTTTTTTGTTTATCTCATCAGTGTGAGCTGAGAATTTTGCACTAATAACTTGTAAAATTTCGACTCCTGCTGATTTCTGAATTAGACAAGTTTTGTTTTATTTTCATTTACCAGGTTCAATCTTTTAAGCCAATCAACTACTTTACTTAGGGATTGATTGATAACGACTTGTCCATCTGAGGGACAAGCAAGAATTCAGAGGTAAACAGTATTTTATCCATGACATGGTCTAATTAGCCTTTCAATATGTTTAATATTATATATTGTATATGTGAATATGTGTATGGAGATATATGTATGACGCCCTTTTCTTCAGAATTAAAGGTACAAACATACACGTTTTTGATATTTATAATCAGACCTGTGTCCATTCACACATCAAACAGTACTTTTTTTTTAATACACGAAATGCTACCACTAAATAATAATTTAAAAGGATAATAATCGTATGGAAAAAAAGCATTAGTCTGAATGCAAAATGTATTTACCTTCGATCGATATGAGTCGGCTGAAACGATATTTCCGTGGCGTCCATAAAAGCCTTTTTCAACACCATCATCGCTGCTGGCTGCCAGGATTTGGAGCGCTGTGACTCAACTTCTTCAGCTCCAATGTCAATCTTCACGTCCAGAGGTAATACCCCATAAACACCTATTTGCTCCAAAGTCGGCACATCCGCCGATGGATTATGTACCTTTACCCAAATTAAATGAGGATTCAAGTAGTGGAGAACCTCCACGAGGTAGCAATCTGGCTCCATGCTTGTGGAACCGCAGTTCGACACAATTTTTAGAGTTTTACGAAGTCGGCGTTTTGTGTTCCAACAAGAGTACAGTTCAAACAACCGATAAAATAAAAAACTTCCGAAGTAGAAAAAAAACCTGTTTAGGTATCGAAATATTTTTATCGCTTGCTCAGCATGATTGGGCAAAAGTAAGTTATACCATTCAGCCAGAAAATAGTTTCTATTATTCTTCTTAGTCAGCCACAACTGTACCGTAAAAATTAACTAAATCAAAGCAAAATTACTCTGAAATAAAATGTATAATAGTTCAAACAGAAAGTTTATCAAAAAAGTTAGATAAATCAAAAGAATACAATCTGAATCGACGAGTCCCATATTTTTTTTCCCATTATAAATAATGTATTTTCTACTTAATTTATCGTAATACTTTTGTATTTTATTTCACTTCGCAAATATTATGAATATAAAAATATGTGTTATTTGTGTTATTATCGTGAACGCGTGAACGCACTTATAGTTGTCACTGTCATATCTTACTTAAGTAAATGTCACTATTGACAAATCGGCAGTGAATTCGTGGCCGAGGAAAATAAATTGAAGAAAAATAGAAAAAGCTTAGAAATTTTGCGATTAATTTCCATTATATTGTCATCAGTTCTTTCCAGATTTCAGGTATTACCTAGGGCAGTTCAACATTGTTATACACCGACCGCAAATGACGATAAATTGCATTGTTTTTTGTGTTTGTATTCATATTTTTATCGTTTTAAAAGAACCGATAAATCTTAATGATTAATGCCGATAAATGATAATAGTTTCGTTATTATTTCAAATGTAGGCGTTCTTTGTAGGATATTGTGATAATTATGTGGTTTCATATTAAATTAGAAGTGTAGTTGCTCCGGTGTTCGAGTCTAATTACTCCGCGTGAAAGCGATAAGAGAACTACAACCGGTCTCTGACTAAGTGTATGCACGTTATCAGTTTAACAAACATTTTGCAAAACACATTGATGAATTTTGCATGAGCTTATAAAAATGTTTCATACAATTAAGGTTAAAATGATCTAAATTCATTAATTAATATTGGTAGTTGATTTGGATATAGTTAGTAGGTTTTAGTTGTCAAAGATGTGGTTCAGCAGTTTATTGAACATCTACATTTATACTCTAAGTGAAATGGAGTAGTGGCACTGCTTCTTTTTTTATTGACGCTTCCATAACGCTGACTCAGTCACGTATGTGTACAAAAGCTTCTATTAAATATAAGATTTAAAAAAAACACTTAATGTTAAGTGCCTTTGCGTCTATCTATCAATATGGTTTCCGATACTCATGCCCTATTAGGATGTATGGCTTGCGTCATAGCTCTTAATCTGGTTAATTTTGCGTTGCGTCTCAAGTTTCCTTTCAAGATACACCAAAAGAATCCATCTCTCGGTGCACAACAATGTCATGTGTTATGTTGATAGTTGTAGTTGTTAATAACCTGCCTTAATGCTATGTTCTACCAGGATGGGGGTGGCAATCAGTCGTTATGCAGAGCTGTCAAATAATGAGCTGTTGGAGCGTTTTGTGTCTCCCGATGTGATCAGTCCTAATGACCCGTTCTGGAACCAGATGCTTTCGTTCAATATCACACCTCCAAGCAGTGTGTAAGTACCATGTTTTAACCTCGTAATGCCCTAAGACCTTCTGTCAAACTGATTTTGAACTTCATAAGACAAATTCCTTCCAATTTCAACTAATGTAGTTTTTGCAGCAGTTGTTATGAGGGACTTGTAATAATAATTATAGGTATGAATGAATAAATGAAAGATGTTTATTTCTGAGTGTTTGCAATTTGTTAGTTTACAACCGTTTTCATATACCGAATAAATTTGTCTGTTCTGTCTGTACAGTTCAACACCAGTTCAATTGAATTTAGCGTAAAGACAAAAAAAAAATTGTGTTGTTCTTTATAAATAGGACAGCGCCTGAGGGAATAGCGATAAACAGCACCGGAGTAGATGGAGTATTGGTTTTTTGGTGCTAAAATAAATTAAAAATATCAGCAGACAGTCTCAGACCAATGGACCTTGTCCCAAACTAAGCTCTAGGCTCTTAGCAAATAAATGAATTGATTGATTGATTGATTGATTGATAGGCTTGTACTATGTACTATACTAAAATCCATTCCAATAGATTTTTCTTTTTTTGTAAACGTTTTTATAATCTCAAAACGCTCCCTGTTCGTCTAAATTAACAAGTTTGTCAACAAAAAATCATCCATGATGTAAAATCAGGAAAAGAGTGTGAAAAATGTAGTCTCTAGTTGCTTTATTAAACAGAAAACGGCCTTTTTAGCCAAAAATTACGCATTTTGAGGTTATAAAATTGTTTACTAAGTACAAGTCTATTGGAATGGACCATAGACATCAATATAAATACTTATATAGAGAAATAAATACTTAAATATATAGAAAACACCCAAGACTCAGGAACAAATAGTCATGCTCATCATACAAGTATTTGCCCTAATTGGGAATCGAACCTGGGATCACTAGCTTCAAAGGTAAAGTCACTAGGTCAATGCATCATCAAACATTTGAAAGATTATTTTAATTTTTAATTGGATGTTTTGGTCTTAGAAAATATTTAGCAGTAAGAGAGAGAAGAAGGGGTGTTGTATTTTTTTTAGTATAACAATAAAAACTAACCCTTTTTTTTATTAGCAACCACTGAGCATTATGGATTTTTTCTTTTTGTTCTACCTCGTTACCAAGGTGATGTCTCTTGGGTCACTAAATCCACCAAACATTCGTGTTTGTGTCTTAATTAAGTCCATTCTTTTACGGGTATTCTCCTAAGCATGCATCAAGTCCATTTTTCGATGAACTGTCACTGGTGTCACCTGACTTACCAAACAAACACTACAACTAATAACTAAACTAGCAACCTGCTCGCGCTGTTTCGATTGATATGAGTTTACTGTAAACACCTGAACATTAAAAGCTGCCTCTTGAAACACTTTATCTATTGTAAAAACCGCATTAAAATCAGTTGCGTAGTTTGTAAGATCTAAGCGTACATTCAGAACAGACGGCGGGAAGCGACTTTGTTTAAAGCAGACATAACCGCTCGAAACCGGATCAGAGGGCCCAGACATGACGCACTACGCTTGCTATCGTTTCTCTTCGTTTAGTTTTTAAACCAATCACGTCACTGGTAGACGATGTGATACGAAAAGTCACGTGATGTGCCAGTGACGCGATTGGTCTAAAAACTAAACGAATAGAATCGATAGTCTGTTAGCGTAATGCATTTTGTCTGGGGTACCTACTCAGCTCAAAGATCTGTGTTAGTACGATAGATTTTTCAGTAGACGACTGCTAGCTTGTGATGAGTCGAAGCGTTGCCATTCTAATGCCGATAAGTGTGCGTTACAGCATGGAGTTTCATACAAATAATACTGAACGGCTCGAGTTGAGGTACCGAGCGGTTGTATGCGCGTCAACCTTTATACAATGTAATTATATCACTTTTTTTAGTGAGGAGCAGCTGATATTTGACTCAAGCACAGAGAATCTGCTGCAGCAGTTCTTATCCAACAATGGAGACACGGGGAACCTGGGGTCCCTGGTCCAGGTCTTCATCACCAGAGCTACGGAACTGCTCTCTTCACCCACCAGTGACAAGTAAGCATGAAAACCAGGTCGGAGTCGGACTCGCTCTTCGAAGGTTCCGTACCGCTGAACATTAGGTATTCCAATTTGAATTCGATTTCGAAGCCCAAGCAAGCCTAAGCATTTTTTTTTTATTTGTTGTTTTTGTTTAGGGTTTGTAATATAGTCTTACCAAATTTGACGTTTGTTTATTTACCGTATTTAGGATACAACAAATTTAAAAATACGTTGAAAAAAACCTTTCTCGCATGGTGAATACGCCTTTATTATTTCACTTTCTTTAAAATAATTGTTATAATCATTCCAATATTAATTTACGCGTACGAGGCGAAAATACGCGTGACCCAGAAGACAGTCGATTTTTATTTTATACAAACAAAGTTATGGTAGCTGAGCGTTGATGGAGAAAACCAAATTGTTTCCAGCGTGATGCTCGCGTGGCAGACGTTCAACGCGCTGTTCGTGATCCGCTCCGTGGTGAAGTACCTGGTGGAGATGGTGCCGGAGTGCGAGGTGTGCCGGCACGTGGACGCCCAGGTGCAGGTCACGCGGGCGCCGCCAGCTGATACTGTGAGTATTGACCATGAATCATGATGGCTCCAGCGCGGCGCCAATGTCACCAACTATGATGGACGCGGAAGGTGGGAACAGGATCTACGCTGTATTTAATGTAGACCCACCGTGTTTGGGTTTGTTAGTTTAGTCTCGATTAGCAGATGATAATTACCTTATTGCACCACGTTAAAAACTTGATATTTTATCTCCCGGACTCTTTTTAACGTCCATTATGAAACGAATAATGACACTCGTAAATATACAGAAACACTATTGATTAATAAATGTTATTTCGCTCAATTAATATCTTAATGGCTTCAAATGGAGGTACAGTCGGCTAAGAAAGAGGTCCATCAGTTTTGACAAAAGTTTCTGTGAGATCTAATTGTCACTAAGGTTGACACTTGTCACTGTCATAATATTGTTGCAAGGGATAATCGAACTGGTTGTATCATGACGTGCAAATGAACTTCAACCGTACGGTGGTAGAGCACATTTTTGGCCGACTGTACAGTGAGTCCTCCTGTCCCTTATACAGCAGCGCCCATCAGGATGAACTGTTGAAATAGTATAGTTATTTATTAGCCTGCTATTAATGCAAGGGTAAATTTATTTTTGTGAGTAATGTTTTTTCTATGCTTTCTTTCAAAATATGTTACGATCTAGAGCAAAAAGTGGACACAAGGTTTTTTTGACAGAAACTTATTTTGAATGTTTTGTTTCAGACGCCAACAGAAGAATCACAGCCACAAGAGAAACCGACAGAGATCCACACGAAAGTGTTTACCGGGGAGAGCCGCATGGAGATGCTAGTTGATGCGCTCATAGGACTAATCATAGACGTGCCGGTCACGTGAGTGTCTTTTGTTACATTTATAAAATAAATGTTTTAAAAAACAAAAAACCGCCTTCATAAACGCAAAAAATAACTTCTTTTACAATGGTAGGTACCTAATAGGTCAGTCCATCCGTTAGCTGGTCGCCGACTTCAGTTGGAATAACCTATTAGATACCTACACAGCCACTTTTACTCAAAAAGTAGACGTACATGCGAGATTAAAAATCAAATTATTTAAAGAGTAAATTGACCACATCAGGGGTCATCTACATGTCGGAAACATGGAGTACATACATACTTTTTGTTTCATAACCATTAAAAAAAACTGGAAAAGGGCCGAACCTTAACTACCCGAAACCGACGTGCGTGCATGACTCGATGTATGAATATGGAAAAAGCGAAAGAAATTTGTTAGGATCGTAGCAAGTGGAACTGGTCTCTGCCTACCCCTCTGGGAAACAGACATGATTTAATGTATGTATGTATGATTTTTGTGCGCATGAAAGGTTTTTAAGTCCTCTAGGCTGGTGTTACATTTCAAATTCCGGATCTATATTGTATTTTTCAGCGACAACACATACTACCTCCACCTGGAGTGTATCAACACACTGCTGGTGCTCATGTCCGTGTACATGTTTGCTGGCGTGCATGGACAGACTCGGTGGATCGAAACCAGCCTGATATATAGGTAAGTTACAACACAATACTTTTTATTACACAGATTACAGTTGAAAAAAAAACAATAAGTTCATTGGGTCGATCAACTTTTTCTTGCACATAGTCACACATAGTGGCGTCTCTTGGGTCACTCTTTGGATGTAAGTCCACTAAAAAACAGTTTATTGTATATTATATGGTATTGTAATAACTGTTACCCTAGTTCCAAACTAAGCTCTAGGCAGCCATACAGTCAAGTACAAAGATTTGTACACTTTTGCATATTATATCATTGTATTAAGTTGCGAAGAAGAAGATAAAGGAAAGCTCTTAAAATTTATTTCTTACTTTCCAGGGCCCTATTCCAAAACCGCTACGGTATGCAAGCGCCCCTCTTAGTCAAAACACTGCTTAACCACCTATCAAGCATGCTGCCCGCGCCGCCGCACATGTTCGGCACAGGCGAAGCCGGCGGCAGCATACTAGTTAACCTCGCCTGTGAGTATTGGCTGATTGATTTCGGTTAGTTAATTTTTGTAGTGTTGAAAATTGGGCGAACTCAGTTATGAAAGTCTGAAAATTATTGTGGTGTTAAAAACACATTTATTCATATTATTGTGGTCATTACCTGTCGTACGATTTTGTATGAAAGTATTTTTTTGTCTCCTGGGTCACCCCTTTGTTTCAAAAACCTATTCTAATTTGAATAATTTATTCGCAGTTGCGGCCTATGAAACTTTTCAGAAACGTTATGTCACGATGCCTCGAGGATTTTTAATATAATTTATCTAATTATTTTTATGTATAGATATTTTCTAAGCATTCAATTTCACAGCTGGCTTCTGGAACCTGCTAACCCTGAACACCCCGGCCCGCCCAAGCATCTACACCCAGCCCCCAGTGGACAGACACGAGCTGGCGGACCGGCTGCAGCGCTGGCACCCGCTGGCCAACCAGGCCACCCTGCTGCTGTTGGCGCTCGCCAACCACTGCGCCAGGGCCAATCTGTACCGGCGGGCGCTGCTGGCCGCGGACAGCGCTGGTGAGTGTCCGGGGTCCTGCAGCAGCTGTACCAGCTGGACCAGCTGGCCGACCAGGCCACCCTAATGCTGCTGGCGCTCTCGGTGGATCTCAACCTTCATGATTTAACCCGCAATAGCATCACATTTTTCTCACTTTAATATAATAGTTAAATACAAACAACAATTACACGACAAGTTATTCCGACTTTTGTCGCTGCTGCGTAGCTTGTAATTTCTATTTTCACCGGTTCTCTCATCGGGGGCGTAGCTCAGATGGTAGAGCGCTCGCTTAGCATGCGAGAGGTACCGGGATCGACACCCGGCGCCTCCAACTTTTTTGTATTTTTAGTTTATTTTTGTCTACCGAGATGTAATACCGAAACGTGTAGTTCAATTCTAACGTTGTTTTTTTATTGTTTCATTTAAAATTGATTTTTAAATGGAATTAGGATAAAGAAGAAACTAACTTGTGGTTTCCTTTACTGGAGTATTATCGTAAGATTTACTTTATCTTGACTTGTCTTTTTTTTTAGACACATCGACGACGCCTCAAAAAGAGACTGCGGACGCGGGTCCGGAGATCACGCCACCCCGGATAGACATGGCCGCGGTAAATATACACAGATACATTTGTTAAATGTCCCTTTATCACAATGCCTCTTCTCAAAACGTTTCTTTAGTAAATTACCTTAAAGCTTTAAGACTGCACCGAGCAAACGCCAGATATACGTCGGCGACCTCATTACTATTATTGTATTTTCTCAATGATTGTTGTTTGTTGTTGTGATTTTCACCTTTATTCCCAGCTACATAAGGCTCTATGTGCGACGGCAGGCTGCGAGCACTCCACACTACTCCTGTATCTGATGCTGCACTCCTGCCAGGCTTATAAGAGACACGTCAGTAATGTCGCCAACGTCGAAAACTTGGTGAGTTTCTAACAACTCTATTGGATACATACATACATAAACTCACGCCTTTATTCCCAGAGTGGGATAGGCAGAGCTACAGAATTACCAACAACTCTAAAAACTTGTTGATAATTCTGTAACCACATTTTGCACACTTAGCTTTGCTTGAATGCGGGGAATCAAATTAATGGGGCCCTGTACTCCTTTGTGAGCAGACAGGGCATTTCACAAAAAGCCCGACTTGCTATTCACAATGGAGTGCTGGCCCCTACCCTGATGTATGGTAGTGAATGTTGGGTGTGGCAGGACAAGCATAAAAGTCGTGTAAATGCCGTTGAAATGCGCTCTTTGCGTAGTATGTGTGGTGTGAAACTGATTGATAGAGTAAGGAATGAAAAGGTCAGAGAGAAATGTGGAATAAAAGAAGATGTATTGACTAAGATTGAAAAGGGCATGCTTCGATGGTTTGGTCATTTGGAAAGGATGGATGAAAGAAGATTGACGAAAGAGATATACAGTTCGATAGTGAGTGGACGGGTCGGAAGGGGCCGCCCTAGGCGTACTTTTTCGAGTCAAATCGGTGAAATACTGGAAAAGGGCCGAATCTTAAGTACCCGAATCCGACGTGCGTGCATGACTCGATGTATGAATGTGGAAGAAGCGAAAGAAATTTGTCAAGATCGTAGCAAGTGGAAAGAAGTGGTCTCTGCCTACCCCTCTGGGAAACAGGCGTGATTTAATGTATGTATGTATGTAGGCTAAGATGTTTACCAGTGTATTAGTGATAGGTTGCAAGCCCATCGCCTAACAATACTATACGCCTTTATTCCCTTAGCCGTCTCTTACGACATCCACGGGAAGATATAGAGTGGCACTATTCTAACCCGGCAACCACACTCTATTGGATATAGGATGCAATACTTTAATGTTAACATTAAAATACAACCACAGATTACAGGTTTTCGTAAAATAGGCCATTTTCTTATCGTTTCTGAATATATTGTAAAGAAGTTATGATATGGATGTAGATAAACAATTTTTGTATTATATTGTATTGTAAAAGGGTGGATCAACTTTTTGTTGTTGTTATTATGTCCCGTAAGCCAGGAGACAACAGTGATAGAGTTTCTACTTATACGCTTGGAAGAAAACCCATAAAAGAATGGGCTTGTAATTGCTACAAAAAGTTATATTTGCTGGATTTATATACTTTTTTTTTTTTTTTGCCCCGCGGCGACTTCAACAGCTACTACCGCCGGGCTATGGCGTTTCCACGAATTAGTGATTTCGCCAGTGTCAAGTGTATATAAGTATAAATCAATATAGCAATAAAGTACAGTCCAATCTTCTCTGGGAAGATTGGGGGCGACGTTGTTCGGTAGTTTGTACTCGTAGGACAGAGGTCAAGATAGTTTTAACCTATGTACCACTTCGAGTCCACTTGTAACGAGAAGAAAGATGCCAGATACGCGAAATAAGTCCAAGTTTTCAATCACTGTGCAACACAATGGCATAAAAAGTACAAATCACTATCAGAAAAGAACTTTGAACACCTAAATACACAAAAAAATAAAACTAAAACAAATTACACATCCGCCATCTTTTAACGTTGCAAATGGCCCCCATTTATATACTTAAAATGGTGCTTTTAAAGAGTGACCCAGGAGACGTCACCATGGCAACGTGCTACAAAGAAAAGACTGACCCAAACGCATTATATCTATTCTAGTATTATAAAGCTGAAGTGTTTGTTTGTTTGCTTGCACGCAAATCTCAGGAACTACAGGCCCGATTTAAAAAATTCTTTCAGTGTTAGATAGCCCATTTATCGAGGAAGGCTATAGGCTATATATCATACTCACATAAACCGAAGCGAAGCGAGGGCGGGTCGCTATAATTGATATACTGAATATTGTCCCGCAGTTAGTCCCGATCCTGCAAGTGCTATACAATGCACCGGACAGCAACTCCCACCACATATACATGTCCCTGATCGTACTGCTGATACTGACAGAGGACGATACACTCATAAAGAACGTGCATTTGATTGTGAGTATTACCTTTATATTTATAGCGAAAGAAATTTGTCAAGATCGTAGCAAGTGGTAAGAAGTGGTATCTGCCTACCCCACTGGGAAACAGGCGTGATTTAATATATGTATGTACGTATTTATAGTGAAAAGGTTTTACTAGTTGGAGAATCATTTGGCAGCCATTTATGAAAAATCGTGTATGTTCTTCGAACTTAATTTTAAACGGAAGCAAAAGTATTTTGTTAATTTCGATAGTTTGGTAGAATTCAGTCTCTGTTCTAAACTAAAGTATTTTCTTGGAATTGATCGGTAGGTTTTTGTACTACAAATAAAAACACTACTTATATGGAATACGTACCAAACTTTAATAACAATAAAATTCACCTTCGAGTTATCTATAAGTTCTATTGATGGCGACTTATATGTGAGGTTGTAGTTAAACACTTTTTTAGATATTAAAAAACATCCCCTGGTACACCGAGCGGACGATGTCAGAGGTGTCGCTAGGCGGACTTATGGTGCTCGTGCTAGTGAGGGCGCTTCAGTACAACATGGCGAGGGTGAGAGACAAATATCTGCACACCAACTGTCTCGCCGCCATCGCCAATATGAGCTGTGAGTACCTACTAAATATTCATTTTACCGCCCGTTCCGATTGACAGTCGATTTATATTGTGATTGGTTTGATTGGTCAAATTTAAATGTTTTGGAAATGTAAATCATTCTATTTTCCATTCCGTAAATTTAAAAACAAAGTAAACCATAGATACATATTTTGTCATTTTCTTGTTTCCCGCCCGTTTGTTGTTCTGTGCTTCATTCGTTCGTTCGTACGTTTTTTCGCTTAATTTTGCATTTCACTTGAAACTTAGTCGTAGAAAAAGTATTGTATGCAACGGTGTATAACTAAGTCAAAAAACACTTGTGTCGTCTTCCTTTGCGATAGATAACACACGCCACTCGTCTTTTTTGACCTCTCTTATACAACTATTGCATAAACTACTAAAATAGTTTCAGAGAATTATTGCCATCTTAAAGAAAAAGTAAGATTCAAAAAATAAAATGATTGCTTGGTTTGAAGTTTCTTATACACAATTAAAACGCGGATATTATGGTTTGTTAGACGTATTTTCTGATTATTTTGTCGTATAAAAAATTCCGACGCGTCTTGTTAGATTATTTTCACAGAAGACATTTTTGTCATATAGACCATAGTAGCGAATTTTCCCTACAGTAAATTACATCGTAATACGTCGGTAAGTTAGATTAGGTTCGTTTTTATCAGCGAATCGGAGCTTCGACTCTGTCAAATTAAATTTTTGGAATGGGACATAAAGCGTTCCGAATTTTTTATACAAGAAAAGAAACATATCAGAAAATGTATCTTTAGGGAAAGAAAGCGTTCGGAAATTTGTCTATATGGAAAGAAGGCGATCGGATATTTTTATACGAGAAAATAAAAATATCAGAAAATACATGTAACATAGCGATATTATGTATGTTTTAGGCGAATTCCGGAATCTTCACCCATACGTGGCCCAGAGGCTAGTGTCGTTGTTCGAAACGCTTTCCAAACGGAGAGCTAGGCTGTGCAACGAAATAGAGGGTAAGTAGCAGGCTGGGTCCACTCCGCGGTATGGAAATATACCTGCAACCTACACGTGCCCAACCTTGTTGAAATATATGTTGATAGGCAGCATAATGTTGTTGTTGTTTATCTCACAAAAGTGGGGTCAGTCATATAAACAAATCAAGTTACCATTATTATTCCATATTCGCGTACGTTGAAGGTATACACTTCTCTCTATTGTCTTCATGTTTATTTCGAGGTAGTAGTAGTAAGTCGGTCGAATGACCGAGTGAATGTCGCAGCGGCGAGTTTAAGTAGTCCCGTCAGAGCGAACAAATTACATTTTAGCGCGTGCATTCTCAATTAGGCAGCGTTATACGTTCGATTTCATCGACAGAAGCCATGCTGCCAAATTGAAAATGCACGCGCTGACTACTTAAACTCGCCGCTGCCACATTCACTCGGTCGTTCGACCGACCCATGCGATCCTTAAATTAATAAATAAACTGGCCTCTTAACTATGTAATATCCGAATGTCAATAAAGTTAGGAACTTAGCCAGTTTAAAATGAACTCTGAACTCGAATATTATTATTTTTAGGTGGAGACATTAGCAATTTAGAATTACCTCATCATGCGGAAGAAAAGACAGAAGAAATAGTAAGTTTTTTTTTATTAAATATCTAACGGATTTTCCGACGATCGCCGACAGGAAGAATGTATATCTACAGTAAGTGCGTACATAAACTTTAGATAAAGAGTACAATGGTGAAATGGGGAGTAGCGGCAAAGTAATTATATGCGTACAGATGTAGTGAATAATCCTTTCCCATCGTTTTTGGTCGGATTACTTCGTATTTATCTTGCTTTCTCAGTTGGCTTATTGATGGGTACTGAAGCTAATTGAGAAAGCTAGATAAATACGAACTAATCCGACAAAAAACGATGGGAAAGGATTATTCACTACATCTGTACCAAGTTGTGGGTGGTGTCTAGTTATTTATATACCCACGACGCGAAAAGAGTTTGTGTTTTTTCTATTTGAAAGCTGGTTTTCTAGCGGTAATTTTCGTCTATGTTTCATGAAAATCGGTTGTGCCATATCAGCTCTGAAGGAAGGGGTCGCCATTTTATTATTACAAGCTTTTATTTAACTTGCAATGTACACTCGCGGTCAAATAATTCGGGTCAGAGTGCGTTTTTCATACAAACGAGGCTATTTCGAAGCCTTGGTTCCTCGCCAGGGGATGCTTGTGGTGAAATCTGATGATGGATACCCCGAGCATCGATACAGGACTTCCAGAGTGCCTAGGACACCCAACTGATTGAATCTGCGGCTAACGCCGGAATTGTGCTTCTTCAGAAAAACATCTAAAATGACAATAAAATGTAAGGAAATACAAATGCTGACGCTGTGGTGTCAACTGATTGTGCTATCAGTTAGGTATCTTAGGAACTTTTGACCTCCTCTATTGAACCTTGGAGTATCCACCATTAAACCTCACTCAAAACAACCCCTGGCTAGGGACCAAGGCTTCGAAATAGCCTCGTTTGTATGAAAAACGCACTCTGACCCGAATTATTTGACCGCGAGTGTATTGTATGTATGTATGTAAAGGTCAAATCTTGCAAGTTAAATTTGACCCACTTCCCGGTTTCCGATGAAGCTGAAAATTTGCATACGCCTTTAGTTCTGATGACAATACAATAATATAGTACCATCGAGCTGGTCTGATGATGGAGACTCAGGGTGACACATGATAAACCCGTCGTGTTAGGGCTTTTTAGAATCATCTTGACGAGTAGATGACGTCTGCAAAAGTACAGTCGGCAACACAAGCTTGTCCCAAAAATGAATTTTTTGACAGAAACATATTTATCTATTTAATAGGTAACGTATTCTATCCAGGTGGAACACATACAAGTATTGGACGAGGTCCTGCGCATGCTCCTGGAAATCATCAACTCCTGTCTGACGCACCAGCTCGTCAACAACCTGAACATGGTATACGCGCTTCTGCACAAGCGGCAGCTGTTCCAGAACCACCAGCACGCCATCACGCAGAACATTGAGATGGTGAGTCATATACCCTCGTGAGGCCCACGTCTAATTTCGTTAGTTCGAAAAATAATCTTGTATCAGTCTACTAAAGTCACAAGTCACTTTGACAAATGTCCTAAATTTAGAACGTTGGGCCTCACGAGGATATAGTAATGCTACCACCATCTTATCTTTTAAACTGCCGCTAAGCATTCGCATTGTGTTCCGGTGGGGGGATAAGACAACCGGTGAAATTACATACATACACATACATACATACAATTTCAATCTGTTATTGTTGCAGGTGATCGGCTACTTCTCGTCGCGGCTGCAGCGCGTGCAGGAGGGCGCGGGGGGGGACCTGGGGGTCACCGAGGTGCTCGCCACCATCCGGAAGGGGGCGGAGCAGTGGTCCAGCGACCGGCTCAAGGTAGGGCGGACCTGGGGGTCACCAAGATGCCATATCATTTGTAAATTATAGGATACTCAGTTTTATTATTGTAGAATGTCAGATTGGTTTTGAACCTAAAGTGGTTCCCAAATTTAAGTTCTTGACTTTACATTGATAGAACGCTGGTAATTCTGTAGCTCTGCCTACCCCACTCTAGGAATGAGGGAGTGAGTTTATTGTTTATGATTGATAGAGTAAGGAATGAAAATTTCAGAGAGAAATGTGGACTAAAAGAAGATGTAGTTAGTGGCTAAGATTGAAAAGGGCATCCTTCGATGGTTCGTCATTTTGAAAGGATGGATGAAAGAAGATTTAACGAGATATACCGAGCGAAAGCCGCCCGCCCTAGGTGTACTTTTTCGAATCAAATCGGAGAAAAATATTGGAACAGGGCACCCGAAACCGACGGGCATGCATGACTCGATGTATGAATGTGGAAAAAGCGAAAGAGATTCGTCAGGATCGTAGCGGATGGAAATAAGTGGTCTCTACCTACCCCTCTGCGAAACAGGCGTGATTTAATGTATGTTTGTATAGAAAACAAATATTTCCCCCTTCCAGAAATTCCCCGACCTAAAGTTCCGCTACGTAGAAGAGGAGCGGCCCGAGGAGTTCTTCACCCCCTACGTGTGGGGGCTGGTGGGCAGCTGCGGTGGCGTCCACTGGAGCAGTGAGTGCGCGCGCGCCGCTTCCGCGCTCTGCTGAGCAGGTGCTGATGATGGAGAGGATCCAGGAGACCAGTGATTGCGGATGCTTGGAAGTAGGCTATAGATGATCAACGAGTTTTGTAGAGGTGCAGAAGTTGTAGTGACTGCTACAGGCGGGGGGCCATGCTCCCCTAGACACCCTGAAACTGAAAAAAAACAGGGTTTAAATTACAGTGCTAGGGAGACAAGAAGTCAATCCTGATTAGCCAACATTAAAATGTTGTTGTTTTTTAACCCTCCTCTTGGGAAAAATAAAAAAAGTTATGGAGCCAAACCTCTTCGGATTTGAATCACGAAAAAAAAAAAAGATATAAAGCGTGAATGTTTTGGTACTTATGGTATTATAAGATAGAAATATAGGGTTCGTATTTTGGAAATAGACAGTTGCATAAAAATAAGATCTAATATATAAAATTCTCGTGTCACAGTGTGTGTAACGAAATTCCTCCGAAACGGCTTGACCGATAAAGATGAAATTTGGTGTAAATAGGACGTTAACTATATGTCATAAGATTTGTATGAAAAATAACTACATCCGAGCGGCGCCGGGCGCGGACAGCTAGTATAACTATAAAAACATAAAAAGATATAGTTCCTTCGATATATAGAAACCAATACTTTTTGGTACGAACACGAATACATAATTTGTAGTTCTCAGCTCAAGGTTGACACCAATTAAGCAATCATATCTATTCCTTCACACGCAAAGTTTAGAATTGATTTATTCAGAAAGTTCAAGGTTGGGCAATGTAACAAGATTGACTTGTTGTCTTTTCTGTAATTATCTTCCCTCCCACCTAATTAGGTCCCTACCTATGAAATTGACGTTTTATTTGGAAAATTTTTTGAAAACGGCGGTTTTCATACATTCAATTTTGCGGATTATTTAGTAACGTCAAATGCGAACGAAACAAAATTCATGAATATTGAACACTTCTAAGCTATATTATACATATCTTAATTAGTTAAAAATAGTGAGCTTCATAAAACTCTGCGTAATTGAAACACTTGAACTCGCAACACAAGAGTTGAGTTCACACTTTAATTTTAAACATTAAGTAAGAAATTTAACCATATTATTTGTCTCTAACACCTCTCTGAAAATAATTTGGAAGTTAAAACCGAAATAGATATATTCCGTATGAAATAAAACACGTTAAAAAACGCCAATTTCGTAGAAAAGGACCCAATATGATTCTAGACCTGCTACTTTCTTTCATCGAATGCATCTTATTTCGGGACAGATCGACTAGCTTGGTTTTTGAGGTTATAAACCTACGAGCACAGACAGGCCTTTTCCCCCTTAGATCAGAAAGGGGGAAGTTTATCAGTCTATTTTAGACTATTAGGGGGATACATGCCTCCTGCAAAGGCAGAGTGCTCCTTTTTACAATAAAAAAAAAATTTGAAAATTTGCTGAGTCTTTTTTTTTAAGTATTGAATTTAACCAGAGACCGGAATTTTCGTGGCACTTTTGGGCTGTCGTAGTATTCTTATTTATCGATATAATTAACTTCAATGTTCGCAAGTTATCGTGGTATAGCCAGATAATGCTATAAAAAAATTGATAATCTTGTTTTATACTGAAACTATATCAAATATTTCGAATATAACATTTAAAAGGCAGCAATACATTAAGTATGTAATAACTGATTTTTATTATTCTCCAAGTAACTATTGTATTTAATTGAATATGTCGATTTCAAAATTTCAGCTACCTACAGATTCGGTTATCAGGAAGAGATCGCTTTTTAGCGATAATACCGCCTGCTCTTCACCTCCACTTTTAAGACTTTTGCTTTTTGTGTTCTGTATGTATTGTATTAGTTGTATCGATATATAATGTATATCGCTGGTCGATACATGAGTGCTCAATAGCATGATTGAATAGTACTACGAATATTCCGGGCTCCGCGTATAACGAAAACGTTATATTAAATATACAACGCAAATATCTTCTTAAAAAAATAACTCTTAAACGTTGGGCAATTGTTAATAGATTTTAACATACCGACTAAGTGCCTATAAATTTATTTTATATTTTAAACCTAGCTGTTGAACTAGTAGAAATCATAATGTAAAAAAGGCACGTAGAATGTTTGGAGAAGACGTTATATAGGTATAGACGAATTAAGAAACCTTGAGGCGCTTCTTTTTTATAGGAAAACGGACACATACGATTTTTTCGAGGGTATAAAATTGAGTGTAAATAAATTAGATTTTATATAGTAACATAAAACCTATTTACCTTCACTATTTTTAAACTCAAAAAAATCGTATGTGCCCGTTTTGTTTGTAAATTTTGTGATTTTATTAATTTAATCTCAAGATATGAACTGTCAGTTAAAATATATAACTCTCCTTTTCTCTGCCGTATAAAAGAAAGAGCTAAAATTCATCTGTCGAATACTGTTACCTGGAGCTTTATTCCACTTGGTAAATCCAAATTGATTATGATTGACATATCGCATTGTCAATGTTACGATATATTATTTACTTCACAGTTCACAGAAATGACGGCCGAGTAAAAATAATCGTAAAACAATAATGTCAAAGCCAATATTGTTTTACAGATTAGAATGGTGAACATCTGTCACTTTCTGACACCTTAAGTACGAGAGTGACGGGTGCTTTATACACATTTTGTCACACGGTAAACGCAACTATAATAGGTCAGCTGGAGATTGATCAGTCAGCCTAATCTCCATGTCATAAATATAAATATTCTTAAATAACTTGAGAAAGGGCACTCTTCCATGTAAAGGGCCGTACCGTATTGGATAACGGGCTTATACATTTTAACTTTTATGTAGACAAGTTTGTGTGCGGCTGGCCCGCGGGGTGAGACGTAGGGGGGAGGCGTGTCAGTAAGAACTTCATTACGTAATGGAAAATAACGATTAACATAACGGTATTTCGGTCCAGTGGTTCTATTAGTTTTATTTTCATTATTCGATATCAAACGAGTTTTTAACTAAAACCCCGTTTTATAGTACCATGCAAATAGATGTAAAAGTGTTTACTTACATACATGTACATATTATTGTTTTCATATCTCGCCAAAATAACGATATATAGATAACGTTATGGTGTATTGGATATTTTTATGATCTTTTATGCAAAAGTCCTCTTTATCAAGTGTTTTACCATAGAAAGTATTTTTTTTTACTTATTGCACTGCTTTTTTCACTATTATTGTTTATTGTCACAACTACGGTTTTATTGAGAAAATAAATGTTCACATTATCGCCTAATTGTATTAGGTTTTGTTTTTCTATTTTTATCTTTAATTAAATTATTTAAGAACTGTTGTCAAATTCGGCTCACCGTTTGCTACAAATGTAGTGCATAATCATTTTTGACATCGTAATTTGTCGAATATATTCGTATTTCTTTCTTGCTCAGTTATCTTATGTATGGGTTAGAGAGAGCAAGAGAAACACGAACTCTTCGATCAAATACGATGTTACTCCGATTGACTTGAATCTGTAATGAAACTTATTGGCTCTCTCTCTTTTTTTCTTAATTTGACAACAGTTTTTAAAATGTTAATAGTACCTCTTTATTAAATTAAATATAAATTATTTGACATGTATATTGTCTGTAGTTTTAATGGAACGCAATACTGTACCTATTATATAAATAAAATTATATTTAATTAAAATGTTCTTTTCATTTTATGAGACTCATATCAGCCATGAGTTGAAGATACGAGGAAAAAAAAATTGTAAGATGGGCTGTAGTGCAATTAAAATTTATGTAATCAAACGAATTCCCAAATTTGCCAATTCCCACATTGTCTAATTCCCAGATTGGCCAATTTCCATATTGTCCAATACCTATATGGCAAGAGTGAATAGGCAATTCTAGGTAAGCTGGGTAAACGCATTACATTATGGATAAAAATAACCAGCATCGTCCAATTACCTATTAACAGCAGTCACTTGCACAATAATGATAAATCCAGATTTCATTATAGGTAAATCTAGACAGACGAGTTTCGTACGTCATGAAAACGCGTTTAGCTTATACAGTTGGTAGTCTGATTGATTACGAAACTAATTACCTATCTGTTCCTGAAGCCCTACTTTGAAAATCGAATACGTTAGCTCCATTTCTGTCACTCGTTATTAGAGACAAAATCGAAAGAAAATGATGGAGTTAACGTAACTTCGAACTTCGATTTTCAAAGTGAGTCGGATGTTATCTATGTTCATAAGTTCATAACTCATAAGTATTTATTAGTTAGGCGCAACTTGACCTAATCCCAAACTAAGCACTAGGCTTTTACTATGAGTACTAGACCACGATAAATATACTTATATAGAGAAATACATACTTATATACTCAGAATACATACTAGCGCTCATCACGCATAAATTTGCACACCGGAAAACGAACCCGGGACCGCTAGTCACAAACGTCATCAAAACCCTACATCTTTCTAGGTACTTTTCTTTTAATTGGTTATTATATACGCTCTCATGCCAATCTTGTGCTATTAGTCTCTAGTTTTATAAGACTGTGTCGCTAGACTTTTATTGCACTGTATGCTGTTGACGTTGTATACGTAAAATGGAACGTTCGCAGATTTCAGGGTGACCAGGTAAAAAATAAAGTAAACAATTTTATTTTATTGATAATATTGGTATTTTACGCTCTTACCCATAAAATTATGTTGTTAAATAACCTATGATAATTTTTCACAAATCTAAATCACATCTCTAGCACGTATAATACCTATTTTTTAAAGTAGGACATTTGCCATGTGCAAAAATGCGAATTCTTCCACTTCCTTCCTTCCGAATTTTTTAATCAAATCAATCGACAGGTGTGGATGTGCGTAGTGCGTAAACAAGTGCTTAGAAAACAATCCAATTAAAAATAAAGAACTTTACATGTGATTCTATAAACAAAACATACGAGAAATACTATTGTGATGTGAATTTTGCGAAATGTTCGACTGTTTTGTGTAATTAACCGTCTTCAGGTAAGTGCTTAATTGTTTTCAATGTTTTTATTAGTAATTCTTATTGTTAATTATGTTATTGTTTACCTACTGTTACATTATGTGTTAGAGTATTATTGTAGATGAACATAGCAAATTATTTGCGTATTCTAGATAATTTTGAAGGTAGTTTCCTTATAGTAATTATTTTAATTAATATTTATACTATTCGGGATTATTATTTGTTTATTAAGTTTCCTATTTCTTGTGCTATTTAACCATGAAATATTATGAATCTATAGAGGCTGAATTAATTGATGTTTTTAATAAATAAATCATTTTTTAGAATAGTCCAACTCTTTGTACATAGTTTTATCCTTGAATAAAACTGAATCATATAATTCATATTTTCTTATAAGTAAGAGATTCTAGTAATTGAATAATTATTTATTTTAAACATCACCTTGAATTTCACATCTGAGTAAACTTACTACAACATGTTCTTCAAGTATTCTGTTGTGATTTTTTTGAAAATACGAGTTATATTGCTCATGAAAAGTTGTTTTTTTATTTCTTACTTTACACTCAGAGACGTCAATTAGATTTAATGCTTATTTAATGACGTGTTGTCTTATTTTATTGCTATAGCAAAGAAAGTGACAGCAGCAACTTTAATTAAGCATTAAATTTAATAGACGTCTGAGTGCAGTTGGTACATTAACTACAAAAAACCGTTATTAACTCACTAAGATTTTGTGAAAATACCAGATAATAATTAAACCACTAGTGCACAAATAAAAAAAAAACAGCTTTTTTAAATTCAGTGTACAAAGTTTATTTCATCCGTGGAGCGTCCATGATTTTATTCCATACAATGAGTAATTTCGTCAATGACACCATTGCTACAGACCCAAAGTATAAGGGTGTCACTGGATTTTCATAAATAATATGTTGGGAACAGTCTTCATTATAATAATATAAAAGGTGTCATAAGCTTGGCATGATACATCACTTAATGTAAGTATCCGCTTATATTATATCCTCTCAAACTGCAGAATGTGATGAAGGACCCTGACGGGAGTTCCTCTAGATATATAACTCTTGAACTGAAATATTATTTTGAATTAAATTTAAATCTTGCTCAATTAACCTAGTCCAGGTGAGCAGCACATTTTCTCCTTCAGCCTTTAACACAGTAAAAAATCAATTCTATTTTTTCGTGATGTTGTGGATACCAGGTTGTTTTTGTCTTTTAATGGCCTAGTATAAGACAGTGCTGGGCTTGTATTCGACAATGATATACATACTTAGATTATCACACAGAGGACATGAAATATATTTTTAAATAGACAAAGTGATTAGGATCTGTGACCCATAGATATTTGCATTCTCAAAACTACAATCTCAAGACTGCAAAGGTGTTGCCAACCCTGGGGACTAAGATGGATGGAGCCTTTGCCAGTAATTTCACTCGTTGTCTGGTTTTGTTGTCTTGTAGGTTAAAGGATAAGATGGTGGTAGCAATCCTAACAGATCTTGCACAAAGACCAACCACCATACATACATACATACATTCGCTAATCAGCGATAAGACTGCCTGTTGTTTACCTGTGTTGTTTTTAATAATGCTGTATCTCTGTAATGTTATTGTTTGGTGTACAATAAAGTGTTTTGTTTTGTATTGTATTGTACATTAAATCACGCCGGTTTCCCAGAGGGATAGGCAGAGACCATTTCTTTCCATTTGCTACGATCTTGACAAATTTCTTTCGCTTCTTCCACATTCATACATCGAGTCATACACACACGTCGGTTTCGGGTACTTAAGATTCGGCCCTTTTCCAGTATTTCTCTGATTTCACTCGAAAAAGTACGCCTAGGGCGGCCCCTTCCGACCCGTCCACTCACTTTCGTTCTGTATATCTCTTTGGTCAATCTTAACCAACCACCACTTGAGTTTTTATGTAAAAATATGAAATTAAGAAGGTTTGGTATTTATTATGTCAAATCCTTCAAAGCTGCTAAGATGCAAGCTGTGAAAGGGTTGGTGCTATAGCATTGCATATCTCTGTCCTCGTCTTCCGTGATGATTAAGGTAGATTTAATTCATATCGTTTTTTTTTATGGGCGATGAAGTAAAATGCTGTGCAAAGTTGCAGAATTGATCTAGCATCAGAATAATGCTATTAATGCTGTCATATTTGTATTTTTGTATTTTGTATAGCATAGAGTAGACAAACGAGCACACAGGCCACCTGATGGTAAGTGGAAACTGTGACCCATAGACATTCACATTCACAAGAATGCAGTGCAATCCTAAGACTGCAAATGCGTTGCCAACCCTGAGGACTAAGATGGAATGCCTCTATGCTAGTCATTTCACCGGCTCTCTTATCCCCAAACCTATATGTCCTCAATACTGACCCAACACGGTATTGATTGTTCATAGTTAAATATAACTATGACATTGATTAAGTAGATAAGCTAATCTCTTTGAATTCCACTCTTATCTGCTAACTAGGGTTATATGAGCAGGTATGATGCTAGCAGTTTAATTTATCTAGATACATAGATAAAGTTCAGATAATTACCTAGCTATTTATTACATTTTATGTGGCCTAGATATTTATAATACGGTTTTTAATGATTTTATGTTACACATTTACCTAAATATAAATAAGAATCATTATTGTTCCAAATTACAAAGCTCAGTTGCAGCCGTTTTCATATTAACTGAAATTGAAATTGATTTCATAATAGGAAATTTTACTTGAAGCTTAAAGAATTTGGATTTTAAATGAAGCTTCATCCACACAATATAGGTTAGATCCTGGTATAGGACATAGGATAGTTTTTATCCCGGAAAATTCAAAAGTTCCCGAGGGAATAACGATAATCAAAATTTACTCGAACGAAGTCGGACTAGGACTCGGACTTTCCGAAGCTAGTAAGTATATAATAGGTATATTGCTGTCACTGCGATTCCTTATCACTAAGACTTTCGAACTTAACGTCTCTTTGTGATGGAATCATGCCATTCTATACCAACCCAGTTATTTTGGCTTGAAGGAAGGACAAACCAACCATTTCTTACTTTGGTATACCGAGAGGCCGTAAGATGCCCCCTACTGGAAATGGATGGAGGCAATCAAAGCTAGCTTAAACTACCAGTTCAAGAATAATTAAGTCATCTACATAATGTTGACCGAGTTGTTCGGCCATATTACTTCCAAATCTCGCTGCCCGAATAACACCCAGTTCCTTAAATTTGCGCTTTAGGTTAAGTTTACACGTTGCAAGCTACTGTCTTGATACTACAAGTAGTGTTTGCATGTTCAATGTTCCGAAATTACATACATACATTAAATCACGCCTGTTTCCCAGGAAGAGACAACTTATCACCTGTTACGATCCTGACAAATCTCTTTCGCTTCTTCCACATTCATACAACGAGTCATGCACGTCGCTTTCGGCTACTTAAGTTTTGGCCCTTGTTCCGAAGTTAATACAGTCAAGGAAATTGATTCCTAGACCATTTTGGACTGTGTCATAGTGACGTAATTAATCAAAACGTAACAGACTTCTTATGAGTTTGTTTAGTGTCACTTTGACATAGTCCAAAGTGGTTTAAGATTCAATTTCCTTGACTGTACTACTAAAACAGTAAAAAGTTCACCATCATGCTAAGGGAAATAACAGCAAATGAGCAGATTAAAGGGAAGCACTTGATCTAGACTGAGTATATTGTATTTATTTTATTTTAATTTAATGTGTGTAACTAATATAGCTGTAAGATAAGAATGTAACTAACATAACTATGGAGTCCTGGTACTCTGAAATAAAAAGATTATTATTATTATTACTAACGAAATTGGAGAGGTAAAATCGCCTTGAAACTTATTGTAAGAAGTTTAGTCAAACAAGTCCAAAAGTCATAGGATATTTTGTATCCCGGTTAATTGGGTAGTTCCGAAGGGTATAGCGATAAACGACTTCAACGCTGACAGATTCGCGGCCATCAGGTAGTGTAATTACTGACACGGTCAAGTAACTGTGCAGTAACTGTCCAAACCTACTTGCGCCTTTACTTACCTCGTGTAACCCAGACTTTTAACTGGTAGCATTGAACGGTATAATGTATTCAAAGCTGCGCGGGCGGCGATTTAGGCAATGCCTCTCGGTCCTGTTGCACGATGCAGGTTTGAGATCCGATTCAGTACATAATTGGCTTTTTTAATAACTTTGGCCGCGATTTTTTTCTGGCTGTCGAGGGTTAAGAGTAGTTAAGACTGCGCCGAGCAAACGCCGAGCGTCCAGTGGCGCCCTCATTACTATTAATATTGGGTTTTCTAATTAATTAAAGAATTTCTTTGGAACCAAACAAAATGTGTTTGTAGCGCAAGTATAAACACAATTTATGGGATACGTAACAAACTTTAATAACAGTTACCCTTTGAGTAGTCAGCTTAACGGGAAAAGGTGGCCACTTTTTTTCGTTAAGTTAATAACTCGAAGGTGAATTGTTATTAAACTATATGATATACCCTATAAGTTGTGTTTTCATTTGTAGTACAAAAACCTACCGACCAATTTCAAGAAAATAATTAAGTTTATTAGAAAACAAAATAATAGTAATGTATTAACGCCACTGTACATCCGGCGTACGCTCGGCGTAGTCTTAAGGTGGCATGAATGATTTCTTTTGCAAGAAGCCAAAAAGGTATAGAAGGTACGGTCGGCCAAGAAAATCTGTGAGATGTAATAATCGCTAAGGTTGACACTCGCCACTGTCATAATGTTATTGCAAGGGAAAATCGAATTTGTTGTATCATGACTAGTGATGTGCCGGCGGTAACTTACTCGTTACCAGTATAATACCATTTGGTAAAATACTCAGTAAATTACCAATGCTACCGGTAATATTACCAGAAGCGGACATTTCCTTTCTTTATTAATTTATTAAATCCATGGTGTCGGATCACTAGTGGTCCAAATGAAAAAAAATAATAGCTCACACCCAGGGCTACCAAAAACACCCCCATGTATGTTCAGCGATTTTTAGTACTTTCGGAGATATTGATCATTTTAGTCGGATTTTTTGTAATTTTTCCTTGTGTCCATGTTACAAAAACTCATTAATTTGATGTAGTATTTCAATATTTTTTCAGTGGTTTCTTACATGTATACAATTATTATGAACTTAGAATGTTTTTAAAGCTACTTGCCATTTTTTTTCCCGTCAACTATTTGTGTAATCATGCAAAGTTACTTTCTCCATACTAAGTGAACCCCATGTTTGTTTTTCATCTAGTTTCAAGTGTAATTATTGTAACGCTGTGTATAATTTTAAAACTTGATTGTTCTTTTATTTTATTCGTAAGTATCCGGTTTTCACGTGATAGATATGTATGAAGACATGAAGTATAAATATGAGGGAGTAATATTCCCGGTAACATTGGTAAAATACTCGGAAATATTAAGTATTTTACCAGTAACATTGGTAATATACTAAACTACTAAACCCATCTTAACATTATTAGTTTAAAAGGGTCCGTCTGGTGCTAAAATAGTATAAACATGTATTTAAAACATAGGTCATATTTACGAAATTTGAATGTTACCGTATATTACCGCTTTTTGGTAATGTTTCTGGTAGCGTTACTGGTAAAATACCCGCTTCGAGTAAGTTACCGGTAACGGCACATCACTAATCATGTCATGACGTGCAAATCAACTTCAACCTCACTCAGACCACATTTATTGCTGACTGACTGTGCATAGATAGCTGGTAACATGTCGCAATTATATGAACCCCTTTTTTTTCATGTCTGGCGAAGGCTAACGATGTCACAGGCCGCTTAAAAAGTGAACTCTGAAGGACATATACACTTCCAATCTCAAGATTGCAATCTTACGATGACAATCTCGAGACTGCAAATGCGTTGCCACCCCTGAGAACATATGGAATGCCTCTATGCTAGTCATTTTAGCTTGCCTTAATCCCGCATCGGAACACAACAAAGCAAACACTGCTAAGGTTAAATTGGTGTCAGCAAATCTAAAAACTTATCAATTTTGCAATGTATACCGAATTGTTATCACATATCATTGTCATGTCTTCCTCTCCCTTTTCTACCAGATACTTTAACCTAGTTGTTGTTATTACCCGGCTGCGTGACGCAAAGTAGAGTAATGTGTTTATCAGCCAATATGTTTGTATGTATGTTTGGCGCTCTAGAAACTCGCGTGGATAGATTTTAATGATTCTTATGTCAATCGTTTTGTCTTAATCTTGTATGTCATTAAAGATATGACAGTTATAAAAATAGATTTTGAATGATCATGATCATTTACGATTGATAAGAATAAATTTATTAATAAAAAATACACTGTTTACAAAAGGTAAGGTATGTTGGGACCAGTGAGTCGGTTTACATTCAACACAGGAACCGCTTAAAATAGAGAATTAAATAAAATACAAAATTATTAACAATAGAAAAGTAGACTATGGTTTAAGTACAACATTTAACAAAATTATTTGGTAGTGGCAGGAACTAAAATTAATTATTATTAATTATTACATTATAAAAGGATCTAATGTTAGAGAGTAGTAGAGTGTGGGTATCTGTACGCACGCGTGTGTATATGCGTGGTGTGTAATTTGAAGTTGGATAGCAACAGTCGAGTTTTTTAAAGCTTGCTTTTTGTTAGACTTGTTTTACCATCCATCACTCATCAACTGCTGGCAGGGATTGAAAACCGGTTTATTTTCCGTAGCGGTTAAAGCCACACTATTAGAGCCTAACCCATAATAAAGGTTACGCTCACAGGGAGCGAAATGCATTTACCGGTTAGCGAGCGCTCCTTCCGTGTGAGCCGAGACAAGGGTGAATGACGGAAGCGCTCTCTAACCGGTTATAACCGGTAAATGCATTTCGCTCCCTGTGAGCGTAACCAATTCGTTGGAACGTAACCCAAATAATTAACCGGTTTAACCTAAATAAATACCGGTTTATTTGTAACCGGTTACAATCCCTGACTGCTGGACACTACTCCCCCCCTTCCCCGCCCCTCCCTCCAGATCAAGGATCTATCACAATCGGTTGCAATTTAAATGTTGGACCACTTTCACGACTCACCTCGCCCACAGCAAGCCTCGATGGCACCTCGGCGTCCAAAGGCCATATGACATTATGTAGGTGCATTGTCCAGCGACTATATTTAGGCTCTTTGCCTTTTGGCAAAACCCAACTTAATTTGCCAATCCGGGTCTGGATTCGGACTAACCTAACCTATAGGGTTCTATAAGATGGAACTGAAATAAAAAAATTTCACTTTTGGTCAATTTTATTGTAACTTGCGTCAAGGTTGGGAAGCTGATTATTTTATGTGTGAAAGTACAGTTTGTGAGGATAATTTCGCAAAAAAAAACATTCAGAAAAAACGTAACCAAAAAAAGTTACATGATGATAAACGGCTCGGCACAAAAATTCTTGAAAAAATCTTTAATAATTAATTACTCGAAAACTACAAACAATCGGCCAACATACATGGGGTATATTCGGATAGCCCCGGATATGAGGCATCTAATTATTTTTTTTAGACGTCAGTCTTTGGACCACCCTGTATGCCAATGGTAAAGAAACAAACAAGTATTGCAAAGCTTTAAAAACCCCGACTGTTGCTAACCGACTTTAAACCGTTATAAAACTTATAAATACTAAATAAACTTAATGATGACCCCCCCCCCCCCTCCCAGGGACCCGACCACCCATTCCCCGATAAAAGCCTTTAAAAGACTTACCTCTCGAAGTACAACCCACTAACGCCTTTTGAAGAAATAAACGAGTTAGTTGTTTGTTAAACTAGCCATCACATAAGGGAAAAACCTAAAGAGCAGCAGTCAATTGATATCCCTTTTATTGCATAACCAAATATTAGGGTAACCCTTAAAAATAGTGCTTAAAAAGCCAATAGAATAGAACGGCTTTTTATAAGGGTAACCCTTAAAAATAGCGCTTAAAAAGCCCAATCGAACGGATTTTTTAAGTTAAAGGGATATTGGTATCACTCAAAATATAGCGCTACAAAAGCAAAATCGAGCAAGACGTACTTACACGGAACGGATTTGGTAAGGGTAACCCTTAAAAATAGCACTTTAAAGCAAATCGATTGCCAACCCTGAGGACTGAGATGGAATGCCTCTATGCTAGTCATTTCACCGACTGTCTTATCCCCAAACCGGAACACAACAATGCGAACACTGCTGTTTGGCGGTAGGATAAGACTGCACCGAGCAAACGTCGAGCGTCCAGTGGCGCCCTCATGGCTATTATTGTGTTTTCCAATTAACTAAAGAATTTCCTTGCAATCAGACGATACGTTTTTGTAGCGCAGCGCAAGTAAAACACAATTTATGGGATACGTAACAAACTTTAGTACCAATTACCCTTTGAGTAGTCAGCTTAACGGGAAAAGGTGGCCACTTTTTTCCGTTACGTTGATAACTCGAAGGTGAATTGTTATTAAACTATGTGATATACCCTATAAGTTGTGTTTTCATTTGTAGTACAAAAACCTACCGACCAATTTCAAGAAAATAATTAAGTTTATTAGAAAACAAAATAATAGTAATGAGGGCGCCACTGTACATCCGGCGTACGCTCGGCGCAATCTTAATGTATAAGATGGTGGTAGCGATCCGGACGGACCCTGCACAAGGTCCTACCGCCCGCAAATTAGTTCATACTACATAGTTGTTTTTTGAAATAGTTTTTGTGTAGTAACAGCTTTAGAGCGCGCATGGTCAGACATGCTCTTGCCCGGTTTTAATATAGTAGCTATTTTATCACGTGCAATGCTCATTGGGAATTTACCCTTAGCGCAGCGATGGGACGCACCCCTACTGCAGCGCAGGGACGCGCCTCTACTGCAGGGATGGGTGCGGCTGCGTGCGGTTCTAGCCGCTGCACCCCGCATTTTAACTATGATTAAAAGTTACTTACAAGGTCGATTCACGAGAGTTGGCACGAATGGATGGAATGAGTGAATGAAAGTATACTAGTGTGTAAAATAGTAACAGGTTTTCGGTTTGAAATTCGAACATCGGTTCAAAGGACGGCACTCACACAATGATAGGATTGATAGGTGACATTACTTTCGTTCAATCCATTCGTGCCAACTCTTGTGAATCGACCTGTATGTATGTGTACGTGTCAAATCTTGCAAGTTAAATTTGACCTACCTCCATTAACGGAATGGGCTGAAATTTGGACCACATATGTAAACTCGATGACTTTCAATATTATGGTATCTAAGAGCTGATCTGATGATGGAGTCGAAAGGTGGCGACAGGATCTCCGCTATTCTTAACGTACCTATACCCACCGTGTTAGGACTCAATAAGTAGTTTGGTCTTGATAAGCAGATAAACATTTAAAAAAAGTATAAGAAACAAAAGCTTGTTGACAGAAACTTATTTGTACTTAACAAATTTTTTACTTGAACTAGCTGTTGCCGTCCGCATAGAAGTCCAATTTCTGACAGAAAAAGAACCCAATGTCGGTCTCCGAAGTACAAGTTATCTAATAATATCTAACTAGAGGACGCCTGCGACTTCGTTCACGTAGAATTACTTAGTTCCCCGCTACTCCCCGTCTTCCCGTTGGGGGTCGATTTTCGAAAAATAGTTTCTACACCCCTAGGGTACCCAAGGAATACTCCCTCCAAATTCCAAGTCCCTAGATCCAGTGATTTAGTCTGTGCGTTGTCTGTCAGACAGTCGCTCAGTCACGATACTGTTTTTTTATTTTTATATTTCACTAGCGACCCGCCCTCGCTTCGCTTCGGTTTCTGTAAAACCCGTACATAAAACAGTATCTATTATATATAAAAACCTTCATCTTGAATCACTTTATCTATTAAAAAAAACCGCATCAAAATTCAAAATCCGTTGCGTACTTTTAAAGATCTAAGCATACATAGGGACAGACAGCGGGAAGCGACTTTGTTTTATACTATGTAGTGATGATTAAAATTTAGTGACCTGTGAAAGCGTAACAAACAAGCAAACAAAGTATGGGTGGCTTAGTATAGGCAACGTCTTCGCGAAGTTGAAAAGATTAGCTAGATTTAAATCATTAAAAAAAAACAAATTTAGTTTGGCATAAATACGACGCGCGACGTTTTACATCTGTCACTCCTGATGTGTTCCAGGTTTTTCTAGCTGGTTAGAATCTTGATTTTTTTCTAACTTCAAAGATCTTTTCGAGTCTATTTTGAGCTCGTCTCTAAAGTCTATTTATATACTTTAAAGTTAGAATTGAAATCACTGGATTGCATGAAAAAGGATAGGTATTCAACAAAATGAGCTCATCTCAAGAATTAAAAGTTGGTCATATCACTTATTTGGGATGAGTATATTTGTATATTCATACTCATCTAAGCAACTACAACCCTTTAGTTTTCAATAAAGGTAAAACCAATCGATACGTACAGTTTGGCCGTTCTTAGAAGGCCAATATGACAGCTGTCATCTTAGTACAAAATATAACCTCAAACTCATATTTTGTACTCAGATGACAGCTGTCAAATCGGCCCTCTTAGAACGGCCAAACTGTAGTGATACCAAATTGCCACATTAGACTATGGTTAATTTTATTTATCCGTATCCATTATATTATAACTTAGCGGTATTTAATGTGTTGCGGACTATATCGCGTGTATCCGTCACCTTCTGACACGTAAATAAGAACGAGAGTGACGGATACTTTATCCACATTTTGACACGCGATGTAGTCGCAGCCATACCCAGGCCGCTGGTGTGACTATAGATAAATAAAATTTACCATAAATAGTCTCAGTAGTGTGTCAATTTTGAGGGACTACAAATCGGTTGGTGGGGAGGCAATATTGTAAATAGTATACTTTTGATGCCCAGCGTGTGTTACTTAACTTTTAATCACATTACACAAATTAAATTAGCGAGCCCCCTGGAATAGCCTCCTAACAATGGGATAACAAATCGGAATTTAATCGAGATTTATATCATCAGTTGCGCCATGAATGGCCAATTATCGTTTATTCTATCTAATTGGTAACTCAATTATTAATCCATTGACCCCTTTCCGTGTCGCCGTGTATAGAACTACCAACTTAACAATACCGCTGACTAAACAACAGACACGTACAAATTTATTTGGGCTGTTATAAAATGATCGGCAAGCCTAAGTTTGTATTTTTAATACATTTGAAAAGCGTCAAGTCTTCGCATTTGGACAGGACACCCGTCCGGCATCGTAATGGCGGAACAGTATTTATTACACCACCTTTTCCAATAGGCTAGCAACATTTCTTGCCAGTTTTCGTGTCGAAGCCGCGCGCGCGAATGTGTTCGGTTTTTGAATTTAGTTTTTTTCTTTGTGGCCAGTGTTGTGTGATGTTTGTTTATCGTTCTAAACTTTTAAATTTAAATTCTAGTGTTGTGTCTGTTTTTTAAATGCTGTTTGTTTCTGGCCAAATATGTTTTGATATATTTTAGTGTTTAACATGTGTTTAACGGATAAAAAACCATGATAGCGATTTGGGGTATCCTATATCACCCTTATAGAATATCGACTGAGTACTATTGCAGTTTGTTCGACCATCTGGTCATTTCCATGTCTCTTAAAACTCAATTAGGTTAGAATCGTACATGCTATTCCACTGGTGTTTATGTTTAAGGTGTTCACGGGGCAGTGTCCATAGGACCTTGATCCTTGGTGTAAAAAAACACATTAAATTGTCAAGAATTACATTGGTGGGCGCTTTTTTTTCTTAACTTTTAAGTACTTGCATGTATTAACGATTACAGAAGTTCCGGATTTGGATTCCGGCGCCGGATCATAGTGATTCCGAAAACAAACCAACGGAATTTAGGATTGTAATGTAATTTTTTGCCCTCTTAAATTAGCTAATTCGTTTTTGAGGTTACGTTACGAACTTCGTTATTTATGTGCCTCTCCCCTTTGTTCCAAATATCCATTACCTAACTTCTTAACACCAGACACAAAACGACAAGCGTCGGTCGTCGAACCTACCGTTTGGCGCTAATCCAAGACGGCACGATACAAAACAATCGGCAAAAACTGCATGTGCATAGACAACATAGAGGAAGATCAGCGGCCGTTAAAAAGGGCGGGATAGTGTTCAACTTTTATTTGGTTACTTATCTGTGGAATCTTTTGTGTTGGAAGCCATTGTTATTATTATTATTTATCTATTTAATGGCGTCTACATACTATTGTAATTTCGCCAATGTTAATTATACAGGGTGACACCTAAGACGTAATACAAAATTTTATTTTCTGGATCTTCTCATGAGTACGATCAACTTTTACTATGGGACTAATATCGAAATCGGTAGAAAAAAATTGAATCTCCCATACTAAAAGCAATCAGCTGGTTTCACAATTTGTATGGCGTCGATTTTATGTTTACGTTTTCGAAGTTGGTCCCATATTAATAGTTGATCGTAATCATGAGTAGATTCGGAAAATAACATTTTGTATTACGTCTTACGTGTCACCTAGTATATAAGCAACGTTGTACGGTGAATCCTGTCATGTCGTCGAAGTCTTCCAGTCATAGTCGTGCCCCTTGAAGATGGCGAGTATCCACTTCAATGGCTTGGTGTGATCTCATTTGGAACCATCTTTTAACTGTTATTTTATTCAATGCAAGTACTTCATCAATGTTACAAGTTGTCCCACAACACTGCCCTGGATTTGCGAACCAAAATCAACGATAAAGTAATTTACATAAAAAAATATAATTGGACAGATTATGTTTTCAGAATGACAGCCAGCCATAGACCCCAAAGCCCTCGTTCTTGGCCCATCTGCATCTCTACCACTCATACTAGAGTTAGCACTGTTGGTTGGTGTTTTTATGTAAGGTGCCCGGTAAAATCAGGGACATAGAGGCATTTTGCAACGCTTGTGCAGTCTATCGCCAAGGCTCGGAAACCTGGTTAGTTTTATTAACCAGCTCGTCAGAAGCGCCATACATTTCAAAAAGAGCATTTCCATTTCGATTCCGCTCGGGACAGAATCGATATTATTTCGGTTTTGATCAAAGAGCAAAATTAAACTGTTCCTGCTCAAAAAACCGGTTAATTTCGCTCGCTATTTGTTCCACCGCCCCCTTCTCGTCTTTCCTTATAAGGTTAGTTAGTTAGCTAATTTAATTTAGAATGAGAAACCACAACAACATTATATTGCGGCTCGTGAACTTTACAGTTTGTACTAGAGTAACAATTGACGACACGCAAATAAAGTGACATTAAAACAATTTTATTTTGCGGCTCCCAGACTATTGTACTGTACTATTTGCTAGGTAATAAATAGTTGACCAAACGCAATATAATGTAATGTTATTGTGGTTTCTCATTCTAAAATAAATGAACTATAGCTCTTCAGTTAGTTGCATTTTTACTTGCTCGCGTGACTTATGATTGTATGATTCCAAGCAGCGTTGGCCGAACGATGCTCCACCCATTTGTCATTTGAATTTAACCAGGTTAATCCCAGCGATCATAACGCTCGCGAATCGATTCTGCTCCCAGGGAGCGTTTACGAAAAACCTGGTTTAGAACCATGTTAACCGGTATTTTTCGAACCGTTCCCAAGCCCTGTCTATCGCGATTGCGTTGTATGGGATTATGCTACTATTGTGCCTATTCTTTTGAGCATAATTTTTTTATGTGCTACAACTACAAGTCAGTTATTCTTCGAGATATAAATTAAAATGCTAAAAACATTGTAATTAATAAGATTGCTGTCTTTATGTCTTCGTAGTAAATGCAAACTGTGTAATTATTTCTGATTTTACTACTTATATTAAATATAGAATGCAGTCGTAATGTGAAGCCATCGACAACATTTTCTTATTAATCCCCCTTTAATAGCACAAATTGGACCATTGGTACAAATGACTTGCTATTATTAAACCGTTTTTCAATTATATCACTATCAGTTATACGAGTATATACATCGCACGAGTAAAATTTTGTACTTTAAACTTAAATAGTAACCGGCCGATAAAAAAATGTATTTTTTTTCTGAATATGGATAATGCTGACAGCAGAAAAAAATGCTAAACTTATTTGTTGCGTGTATAGTTTAAACTTTTTGAACTGAGCTCTCTAATATACCTCTAAACACAATGGTCATTGTATCTATACAATCTTAGTCGGGCGGTTGTAAAATGCAAAAAAAATATCGTTTGCCATTATTCTATTACTGTATTTTGTACTTTTTGTAGTCTATTGTCTAAAGAAATAGAGTCGATAGTCTATGACGTCTATTTTAACCTCCGAAGGTGGTTATTATCTGCTTTAACTGCGAGCTTATCCTAATTTGTGGTTAACTACACAATGGCTTTGTATTCTTAAGTGGATAAGCTCAGTTGGAAAAGTTTAAACTATAAAGGAAAACTAATAACAGCATTGTTTTAATGCTGTCAACATTGTCAGTATTCATTAACTTCATGGTTGTGCTGTGTCAGGATTGACTTTTTATCGGCCGGGCACTATAATCTAAATAGCAGAACGGCGCTCTTAAAATCAAAAGAGAAATTTAAACCAGACTTTATGTTTCTTATATAGTATCATCAGGCTGTTTGCGACTAAATTGAGTTTTCGCTCGATTGCTTTTTTTCGTGTTGTATTCGCGTTATTTATAGGTCTTTGATTAAAGTCTCAGTTTACTTTTTTTACTCGCTTTGTGAAGCACTTTGGTCTTAATTTATTCTTCAGTTTAGGTTTGTTTATAGCCATTTTAAGGCAAACATATAACTTTTTTATAAAACGCCGGCGACTTCATACGCATAAATTCGTTTCCCGCTACTCCCCCTATTTCTTCCCGGTGGGGGTCGATGAATCCTTTCTTAGTGCTCACTTACATCATGAAAGGAAACCCTGTACCAAATTTCAAGTTTCTAGGTACAGTAGATTCGGCTGTGCGTTGATATATAAGTAAGTGACAGGTTTTGGCTTGAGGTTATATATAAGGTGCTAACCAATTAGTCACGGATATTTTTACAGCTGATAGTACCCGGTTCTCGGAGTACATTTAAGTATGAAACATCATAGGTATTCTTGTTTTTTTGGAGAAAACTAGGAAACAAATTTGCTACGTTAAAACACCCTGTTAATAAGATAGTTAAATGAGACCTCTTTAGATATTCTAGAACCTCTTTAAACTATCATTCAAGTGGCCTCTTAAAGTTGATAAATAAAATACTTCATTTACGAAAAACTACTTTTGACAAACAGTGTTAAACATCTTGACAGGTACATAATAGGGGTGATTATTTTAAAGATTAGTTATAATTTATATTTTTTCTTTGGTAAATTAAAACAATAAAATGATGTACAAAGGTTCCTTAATTACAGTTAAAAGTTAATTGTTTTACCGCCTGTTTCACAATCGGCAAGTAAAGCGTATTTGACAGATAAATTTAGCCCTTTCTCTTTCTTACACTTGAAAATAGACAAAGAGAGAGCTAACTTTATATGGCAGATAAATTTACTTGTCGATTGTGAAACAGGCCCTTAATGTAATGTATTATCTCTTAAAATATCCGTGACTAATTTGTTAGCACCTTATATATAGATTATCAACTGTTTCTATGGAAAGCCTTACAATTTTATCAAATTATACACCTCTAAAGTATCTACGTATTATTTTATCGAAACACCTTTCAGCCAACGTAGGTATCATTACGCATTTTGATATCATTGGGAAGCATCTCATGTCTCCTGAGCTATATAATGAATGTTTAAGATATCCTGAAAACATCATGGATTCAGCAGAACATGGCTTCAATTAAATAAAAATCGATAAAATTATGAAGTGAAATCACTACATAGTATAAAACAAAGTCGCTTCCAGCTATGTATGTCCCTATCAATGCGTATATCTTTAAAACTACGCAACGGATTTTGATGTGATATTTTTTTAATAGACAGAGTGATCCAAGAGGAAACTTTTTATGTATAATAAATTCTGTTTCATGTACAGTTAACCAATTTGATTCCTAGGCCACTATGGACTTTGTCAACGTGACGTTGTAAACCAAATCATAGGGAGTCTCTTACGTTTTGGTTGACAACGTCACTTTAACATAGTCCAAAGTGGCCTAGAAATCAAATTGGTTGACTGTACGGGTGTTACAGAAAACTCACGTAAACCAAAGCGAAGCGAGGGCGGGTCGCTAGCTCGATATAATGTGTGCGCAAAAAATCAGTTAAAACTCCTTTAGGCTACATGAGAAGGACTAAATAAGTAGCTACAAAAAAAACCTGCGTTAGATAGCGTTTGTCTATCTATAGTAGGTACGTTTGTGTTTGAATAGTGGTTGTGGAAGGAAAATCAACTTCCCTTTTTCAGCGTTTATAACCAGTTTTAGGTCTTTTCGCTATTGCTAGCGAGGTCTACCGGCCGTCTGATACGTTTCCGCTTGTAGTTAAAAACTTAACCTACTTATTAAGTGTTTATTATGTTTATCACGTAACAATTTAATTATAGGGTTAGGGATTAAGTTCTTTATTCTTAACTATTAAATGAGCAATATTTTGTTTCTAGAAAATTACTGTAATGATTTCGATGAAAATTCGGGATAATTCGTTTTCAATCCGAATGACGCTCGGTATATGTCAATTAACAATATTTCTTTGTCTCAATATCACCTTTACGTCGGTCAAAATACCTATAAATACATCCGTTTTTGCAAAAAACTTTGTCTAAAGGTCACCTCTAGGTACAGCCGGATCCACGCTGCATCCACAATAATCCACATTAGCATAAAAGGCGCGTGCCTTTGTTTTAACATTTCTGATATCCTTTGATCTCTGTTTCACACGACTTTCGCCCTACGTACAAGTTAGGTACACGTCATAAAAACCTATTTTACACGTTTCAACTTCACTGCAACCAAATGTTTACAACCCCTGCATTCAGAAATAGATAAACTGAACTCGTAAACGAAGTGTCCAAGAGATCCAAGCGTTATTTATGTCGCAACAAAATTAACAGGTCGCGACGGACTGGAAATGTTTACCATCTCTGACTTAAGGCGGATGCCCATTGAAGCTAACGCTCGAGCTAAGCAAATGCTTCGTATCAAAATGTAGGTATCAATTCGTTAATACGAGTAGATATGGAATGGGGTTGCAAAAATAAATAAATGTTTCGGAACCCTGTGAGTGGCCATCCTCGCCTGTCATCGTGAGTTGGTTTTCAAGGTACATCAAAGGAATGCGGGCTTAATAGTCAGTAAAAAAACATTGTGTGGAGAGCATTCTGTGATCGCAGCCCTGGTGGCCACCTTCTCAATGGTCCATGTCATGGACCATTGAGAAGAGGAGCCATTATGTGCCTAAGCACATGTCAGCGTGCGTGGTCCTACCTAGTGATGTGCCGGCGGTAACTTACTCGTTACCAGTATAATACCATTTGGTAAAATACTCAGTAAATTACCAATGCTACCGGTAATATTACCAGAAGCGGACATTTCCTTTCTTTATTAATTTATTAAATCCATGGTGTCGGATCACTAGTGGTCCAAATGAAAAAAAATAATAGCTCACACCCAGGGCTACCAAAAACACCCCCATGTATGTTCAGCGATTTTTAGTACTTTCGGAGATATTGATCATTTTAGTCGGATTTTTTGTAATTTTTCCTTGTGTCCATGTTACAAAAACTCATTAATTTGATGTAGTATTTCAATATTTTTTCAGTGGTTTCTTACATGTATACAATTATTATGAACTTAGAATGTTTTTAAAGCTACTTGCCATTTTTTTTCCCGTCAACTTTTTGTGTAATCATGCAAAGTTACTTTCTCCATACTAAGTGAACCCCATGTTTGTTTTTCATCTAGTTTCAAGTGTAATTATTGTAACGCTGTGTATAATTTTAAAACTTGATTGTTCTTTTATTTTATTCGTAAGTATCCGGTTTTCACGTGATAGATATGTATGAAGACATGAAGTATAAATATGAGGGAGTAATATTCCCGGTAACATTGGTAAAATACTCGGAAATATTAAGTATTTTACCAGTAACATTGGTACTCGTAATATACTAAACTACTAAACCCGTCTTAACATTATTAGTTTAAAAGGGTCCGTCTGGTGCTAAAATAGTATAAACATGTATTTAAAACATAGGTCATATTTACGAAATTTGAATGTTACCGTATATTACCGCTTTTTGGTAATGTTTCTGGTAGCGTTACTGGTAAAATACCCGCTTCGAGTAAGTTACCGGTAACGGCACATCACTAGTCCTACCCATTCCAGCGCATAGACAAGCCGCGAATGTAGATTCAAACCTCTTGCCTACTGCGGCGCATGGGCTATATAGCTACGTAGCGTGGGTTGATCAGTGACGTCATTACAGACTGAGCTAACGTGGACAGGATGCGGGTGGTTGCAATAGGAGAGGCTCAAGCAGTTCGACTACGAATCCGTGCGTCGCACGTGCAGGCATGCGTTGCGTGCGCGCCACGCACTATGCGTGCATCGTTGTAGAAATATTTGATATACGCAGCTAAACCAATTGATTCACGGAGTAAGGGTGAGAAGGAGCGCAACATCAATCGACCTCAAACGTAAACTGTCAAACGTCAAAAATCAACGCGCATAATGGCGGCAGCAATAGCCGTAGGCCCGTGGTACCTCCTGCTACAGAACTGACCCTGGCCACCAATTGGGATAGGTGGGATAACCATTCAGTAGCTATCCCAGAAGGAATGGAACAGCCTTCTACGAGCGTTGGTGACTAAATATGTCCGAAAATGCCTGGTGCTGAAAGCAATGCTGCCTACGGAGAAAAGGCGTATGTGCAATTAATTAAACTCATAAAGGTCAGAATAAGGTTGGATGTTCATTACAATTCATATAATAGATATACGCCTTTCCGTAGGAGGGCAGAATGGGAAACTTTCACTATATTTCCATGAATGTTGGATGGAAAGTCAGCACGTCAGAGCTCTGTCGGACGATCCAGCTTACGACCAGCGCCTTCTTACCGGGAAAGGTTTCGCGAAATCTGCTATCGGTCACGTTCATGTGGCTCACCAGGGAAATGAAGCGAACGAGTAAAGAGCGCACGGCACGGCACTCGATGTGAACGAGACCAATGGGACCTATTTCAAAGCGTGTCCTGTTCATATTCCAAAATTTGCTCCGGAACTAAAGGAACTAAAAGGCCGAACTAGTTCCTTTCACCGATTGGCCGAGATCGGAGCGCTCCCTTTAAAGACAATGGCCAGTGGCTCACGTGTGTAGCTTGTTCGTGCGTAGCGTGCGTCGCAGTGGGCTCCCGCCTTTAACGTGTTACGACGCCCAAAACACAAACTGTGTGACGGGAAACCATACAAATGATGATAATGGGCACTGGATTGGAGAGACAGATAAGAATGCTAGCTATGCGATCTAAAACAGTCCTCTTTAAATACAAAGAAATACACTCAGGAGCAAAAATAACGGGTCAGAGTGCGTTTCTCATACACACGATGCTATTTCGAAGCCTTGGTTGCTCGCCAGGTGTTGTTTTGAGTGAGGTTTTATGGTGGATACTGCGAGGTTCAATAGAAGAGGTCAAAAGTTCTTAAGATACCTAACTGATCGCACAATCAGTTAACACCACAGCAAGATAGTTTGAGTCAGCATTTATTACCACTTTAGATGTTTTTCTGAACATGCACAATTCCGGCGTTAACCGCAGATTCAATCAATTGGGTATCCTAGGCACACTAGAAGTCCTGTATCAATGCTAGGGGCGACGACAGGGATGTAAAAAGCACTCTGACCCGTTTTTTTGCTCCTGAGTGTAAGTTCCTGATAAAGCAGACAACTGATACAACCTTTTTGGGCACAGTCATTATCTGCATATCGAGCGAAACCAATCTAACGAGTTCAATTTGGTGGGTATTGGAGTTTCTGATGCCACCGTCTCTATCATCCGATCAACTATCAGACACTGCATTGCTTTGTCATTGGGTCTATATGATAGCTTGTAAAGAAGACAATGACGTGAACTTAACTTTTTAGGGACAAAAAGTAGCTAAGAACAGCGATGGTGGTCTGGTAGATTGTGGACAGTGATCTCTAAAGTGGGTTGGAATAGTCACCGAAATTCGAACACAAAAGCTATAGCTAAGACAAAAAAAATACTGACAAGAAGACGTAGTAACTAGTAGTAGGTAGAGATACTCCTCCATTTGCAATCATTTGATGTGTTCTAAAAATTGGGAACCCGTGACTTACGACTGTCGTGAGATACCGAGTTCGAACCTCAGTGGTCGTCACGTACCGGTTTGTATAGTATACAATGCTCTTACGGTGAAGAAAAAACATGCAATTAAACTTGAATATTCGAATAACCGAGTGGGTGGAGGCGAGGCGAGAGAGAAAAGGCGATGCGGGAATTTAAAAACCATTTTCACCGAAGAAGGTGCGAATAGAATGAGCAACACGCTAAGTGTGTACTGAAAAATAACAATACCTACACAAAATGTACCTACATTGTTTGTATGCTTCACGGTTACTCAATATAATAATTTTGTAGTACATTTTGACTGTTAACAGATTTTGCGTGTTGTAGATTTTCTGCCGAAGCCGTATTTTCACTTTTGGACAGCTTTTGTCCCATTCCTTGTGTTTAATAGGTGATTGACCTAAAAGACAAACAAGTAAACATCTTCATAAAGTTTCATGTATATATATGCCTAATACAAATAAATCAAGACGTCTAGGTGTCTGCGACGTGCAGATCTAACGAACAAGGGATCATTGACCGATCTTACTTGGGACAAAAACTAATAGAATCTGATCCCTCTATTTCGAGATCTTACTTATGAAACTATAGTTTTTTTTAAAGAACTTATCTCTCTCGTTATAGGTGTACATATCTTACTAATGTAATGGAAATTAGGTACTTATTGATTTTAGTGTTTTTTTTTTCACTATTTGCCGTAAATTATCATTAAAGTAAAATTGAAATTTCACTAACCTACCGCCAAACAGGAGTGTTCGCATTGTTGTGTTCCGGTTTGGGGATAACACAGCCGGCGAAATGACTAGCATAGAGGCATTCCATCTTAGTCCTCAGGGTTGGCAACGCATTTGCAGTCTTAGGATTGCATTGCAGTCTTGTGAATGCGAATATCTATGGGTCACAGTTTCCACTTACCATCAGGTAGCTTGTGTGCTCGTTTGTCTTCTCTATGCCATAAAAAAAAACATTTGAAACGGCTAATTAGACAGAGAGATCCTTTATGCTCTGTGACGTCATGTAACAGGTCGCCCATATAAATTCCATGTTAAATTTTGTTTTGCTAGAAAGAGATAGGAACAAATCTTTGTTAGCATATCTTGATTATTCTTATAGCTATTCAAAAAAAGATTTTTCTCAACTGTTTGTTACATGAATTAGCTCTTATGATAGCGTCCGTAAGTCCATGTGATACGTATAATGACCTCAATGCATGTGCATCACTGCACTGCATTACGTCATCCATATATGTTGTCACTTAGATCTGCCGACCTTGGGCCCATTTCACCTCATGTTCAAATTGCTAAATAAACAAGCCGTGGGACGTTTATATCTTTCGACGTGTTTTGTAATAGTTAAGAGCGAATATCATCTAATGCCTTTTAAGTCTATGATAGCCTTGAAAAATCTGTTAATAGCATTCTTTGACTTTTACTGTCGTAAACGTTTAATAACATGAATACTTACTTAAAAAAGCAAAAGTGTAGGAAAAATATTATTTAACGTTTTATTGACTGTTAACTTTTTTTTATAGCCAATATAAATTTCCAACAAAAGATCCAGATTTGAAGTTTATTTCCTGCTTTCCAAGTTGATTAATTGGTGTTGTTGAATAATAGGTAGTAATTAAATGAGTAATTAAATTATTTATTCACAAGAATCTGATGGGTTATTGATTGGTTAGTTATTTGGTGGAATAATAGAGAATGCCATTAGGCCCGCCATTTGTAGTTATTTTTGTTCAATAAAGATAAAATAAATAATTATGGTACATACTCGTAACATTTATTAAATATTCTGCCATCAGACGGCGTGTAAATATCTAGTAAATCTAGTATTAAAAACCATTAATTAAAATGTCAAAAATATAATCATATTTTTTTAATTCAATAAGTCCTTATTATTAAAGATATGTAAAAGGTTTATAATTTCTATTTTTTAGTATTTTCAGATATGTAATGAATTAATACCAAACTTATAAGTCGCAGTCTTCAGGCGTTGTATATTGACGACATGTTTCTAATATTATTCTCACTATTCTTACTAATATTATAAAAGCGAAAGTCACTTTGTTTGTTCCGTCTTGGTTCAACACCTCAATCTATATGAAAAACAGATATAGTTTATAACCCGGAGACTGACTCTATATCCGTCACCGGTCCTTTTATCCGGGAAAATAAAAATAACGGTAAAAATCTGGGTCAGCGGAAAAAGCTAGCAGTAAAATATGTACGCTTGCAAAATCTTACCGTAGCCGAATCGTGACTTCTAAACGTATTAGAAAAGATTGCCAAAATCACTAAAGACGCGGCGACGCTCCCGAGCACCCACACAAGTAGAATAACTAATTTTAGTAGTCAATATTGAGAGCTACAGAGCGCTCTATTCAGAAGTTTTATATCTCATTCCCGCGTACGATCCCAAACTATAATTATCCTTCCCGAATTGCTTGTATTTTCATGATTTCTCCCGTCAGTTGCCGTGTTATATTTGGGATAGACTGACGCCGTACAGGACACGCCGCGTGCTCGAAAACTGAACGGTGCCATTTTTAAAAATGTCAAAGTGTCTATGGTTCGAATAGTAGCTTTTGTTTTTTCCAAGTGTCAGTCAGCCAGTGTTACGAATTTCGAAATTGACGAAACAGGAAATGTGTTTGAAAATGGAACGACACGAGTCATTTCACTTTCGTTAGCCCGCGAAAGTCAGCCAGTTTGGTGTGATCTTCAAGAGTTAATTTCCTAGGATTGTTGTGTGACGTTTTAGTAATTTGAGGGAATCGGTAGGTCTTCTTTAACTGGTGTTTATTCAAAGGAGATTAAAGAGATGCGTTGCTTAAGCCTTAGATTTGCAGTTTTATAGCTCCACATAGTTTTAACTGACAGCGAATATTAATAAGAAAAACGTGACGTTACTTTAAACTCAGAACTTTGCTTTGTCTTTAGTGCCAATCATGTATGAAATTAATGGTAAGCTACGAGTAGTGCAACGTATTTTAGTATCATTTCCTCATTCTTATCTCAGTCGTATTTCAGGTGACTGCTTTGGCAGATGTCCAAGAGATTTACAATATTGCATCATAGGTTTTTTTCTTCTAGCCCTTTAAACCAAAATTTATGTTGTTTAGTACCAATTAGGCTTATTATTGATCGTAAAAGAACTAAGGGTTTAAAATTGGTCTTAGTTATGTTTGACATAATTTTGTCTTCTCCTATAAAATGAAAATTCCTTGCTTGTTTGGTCTATTTTCATATAAGATATTATGTTATTTAAATTCATTGAATTCCATGAGGCCATAAACAAAAGAGATTTAACGTTGAAAAGTTCTAGTTGATCCTTGGATTAGTGAACAGCATTTTTAACTTCTCCGTCCGTTAAAAAACTTCTTACTTTCGAAAGGATTCCCGTTCTATTTCATTTTGTTACTTTCTGAGTCTAAACTGATGCGTATACGTTAGTTTCAGCTACTTTTAATTTTTATACTACTCTTACCCTTAGTTACCCTTTATCTTTTTTTACTTTCTGTTGTTTTTCTCGGCGTTACTACATTTTCTTTTTAGCTGGGGGACCCAGTTAAAACAAATTTTGTTCTACACAAAGAGAGTTAAGTTCTTAGCACTGCTGTATATCTTATTTTACCTACATGACAAACAAAAAAAATATGGCAACAATAACAGCAACAAAATAACTTTTATTCTCTAAAAGACAACATAAACTCAATGCATGCATTGCGAAGATTTACGAAACGGCCAAAGTCGAAGACAACGCCTAGTCAGTTCAGATCCAAAATAGCTTTTATGCGCTGTATTGAAATACTCCTGATTGCTCTAACGTCGTTTCGTACTTAAAACACGCGGTTACCGATTTAGACGCGTATGACTCACGCGATTGTCTATATTTATTGTCTTCCGCTGTTTTTACTTTCGTAACCGAATTAATATGAATCGAATCGATTCTACGGTATCTATGGTTACGTAGCCGTTGAGATTGATTTTGAGCGGGAAAATCGGCCATCTTAGTTCCGTGCTTTTCGTTTTGGCGCGGAATGTTTGGTTTACAATAATAGAAATTTGTCTATGGCTGTCTAGTGCACTTTTGACAACATTTTTATTTTTCTTTTTATAAAAATTACATTCGAGTATTAATAGGTCAATACTAGGTTTATTTATTAGGTAGTTAAATAAAAAACTCTTGTTTGTTGTATTGTCTCCTAAGGTTTGTTGTTTTTAATGTAAAAGTGTAAAGGCGGATTTCCAAATGTACACTACAATGATATTCCAATTTCTAAATACAATGCAACTTTTTTTAGATAAACATCGTGTAAAAGATTGAAATATAGCTTTTCACAGCTGCTTAATTTGTTTATTTCATTTTTAAATTGCTTTTTATCTTACTTCCAAATTGTCAGTTATTTTCATCCTCACTTAAGAAAACCTTATTTTTTTTAACTATCACTCGCCGTTGATACTTAAAATAAACAAACGGCTACAGATGCTGCATTTCTCGCAATGTGCATCCAGCCAGTATTTTCTTTTTACAGCTTCTAATTTTGAACGTGGCCACGCGCCAGTCTCGGCGCGCGCGCACCCCAAAGTGCACCGTTCGAAATTTGATTATTCGATTCAACTTTCCCAATTTCTCCGTCGCCATTTTCGATTTTGGTAAATATGTTGTAGGTTTAGGCGAGTGGTACTGTAAATAACTCCGTTTTCGCAGTTACTTTAGTTGCTTGTTTGTTTTTTTCTTTTAATGATCTAGTTATAATACTCTTTGTGGCAGAATTATCATTTTTATTTAGGTATCAACTATTCTGTTTTATATTAGAGCCCATAGCGCCGAGTCCTGTATCGGTACCGGCCAGAAACAGTGTTCCAAATTTAAACCCGAAAGCTATCCGTTGTTCAAATAAAGAACTATTATCTAATGTTTAACTGATAACTGGCCAGTGTGAAGTGTATCACAGTGAAAGACGTTCCACGTTTAAAAACGGACCATAGATTAAGACTGAGTGTTGTGTTTTTAAGACAAAGGAATTAAGTGTTAATGTTTACTAAGAATTTAAGTGAAAATGGGGAAAAAGAGAAAGAATAACGGGAAGAAGGGAGGAAATAGGTTCTTCCGCTGGATCAGAAGGTAATTATATTTTGTGGTGTGAGGAAAATGCAGTTTTTTATGACCTGTGTTGGGTGTTGAATGAAGAAGTTTGACTAAATTAAGGCTACCATTTTTAATTCTGGGATATATTTATTTTGATACAACAGCATCATTAAAGAAATACATTAAAAAGGTACAGAACTTTGCTATTAACGTAACAAAACTATTTCGTGGCTCCATGCTCCTATTCCATAAACCTAACAGTGACAGGAAACGGACATACATTGTAGAGTCAACAAGTACCATTCGCAATATTCGCATACTAGTTTTTTCATAGGCTAGAGAAGGCCAGTAGCACACAGGCCACCTGATGATAAGCGGGACCTGACACCCATAGACATTTCACGACTATAATCTCAAGACAGCGATCCTAAAACCGCAAATGCATTACACCAACCCTGAGGACCAAGATGAAACGCAGTTGCTAGTAATTTCACCGGTTGTCTTTACTCCATAGCACAGCAACACAGCAAATTAGCTTTAATATCTATACTTATAATCTTATGGATAACAAATAATAATTGGTATTCTTATTGTTATTTAACCTTAGTCCTCAGGGTTGGCAACGCTTTTGCGATTTTAGCATTGAATCTTTAGATTGTAACTGAGAATACAAATGTATATTGGTTACAGATCCCATATACCGACAGGTCTCCTGCGTGCTCCATGCCTTAAAAAAAAGTAAGCAGTGTCTTGTCAGCTATCATTGTCAGTGTTGCGATATAGGGGTAGTGTCTAAATAGAATGTTATTTAAATGCAAATATCAGGCAGTTTCCATTTCATTTCTTGGTTTCCAAATATCCCAGTGATTCCTGGGGTGTTATTCTCTCAAAAACAAGGAACAAAACACATTTTAGCGCGTGCATTTTCAATTAAGTAGCCTTATACTTTCGATCCATCGGCAGAAACGATGCTGCTAAATTGAAAATGCACGCGCTAAAATATGTTTTGTTCGCACTGACTGGACTACTTAAATTCACCGCTGCGATTTCGCTCGTTGTTCCGACAGTCCATTGTTTTTGAGAGAATAACACCCCAGGAATTACTGGGATTTTTGGACATTCACTAGTCCGTCCGTCCGACCGTCGTTGTTCAGAGAATCACTACCCTGAACAAAGAAGGTTGCAACAGCTAATACCTAACTGCTGTTGTGTTGAAAATAAATATCCACAGAATATGTCAAGACTAACTTTGTGTTAATATATTGTTGCACGTCTTTCTGCTTGTAATAAACATCGTTATGATAATTCAACGTTAACACTTGTTTGTGTCGTAATTTAATTAGCCAAACGTAAAAAGTACGTTGTAAATTAACTTAAAGACCAGCCGCATGTGCGTGCGGTTTTTTTAGCAACGACTGAAATTATTTACTCATTAGTCAGGCCCGAAATTATATCTTAGATAATTTGTCTATAAAATGTTTTTTTTTTTTTTTTTTTTATGGCATAGAGAAGACAAACGAGCACACAGGCCACCTGATGGTAAGTGGAAACTGTGACCCATAGACATTCGCATTCACAAGACTGCAATGCAATCCTAAGACTGCAAATGCGTTGCTAACCCTGAGGACTAAGATGGAATGCCTCTATGCTAGTCATTTCACCGGCTGTCTTATCCCCAAACCGGAACACAACAATGCGAACACTGCTATTTGGCGGTAGGTTAATGGATAAGATGGTGTTAGCGATCCGGACGGACCCTGCACAAGGTCCTACCACCCGCAAAATGTCGTTATTTTTTTGTTAAGTAAGTATATCAATTTAGTTCAATAGCGAACTTAAATTTGATAAAAAACAATATACTTACGGCAGAACATTATTTTTGCTGCTAATTTTTTTGTCGTCAATCCGACTGATTAATTTGTTTATTTTATGAATTTTACAATTTAAGTTTAGTAATTGTTTTCGGGAAAGAATGTAATATAATCATTAATCTTACCTAACTATCTATAGTCAACAGCATGTATATATGGAACGCTCAGGGGGCCTAGCCAAGGTATACGTATGAATTAAGTTGTAATTTGCATAGCATAGAAAACATGTTTTATGTTAGAGTGAAACATTTTGCATTTCACGTAATGCGTTTAGAACAATTATTGAAATGCAGAGAGAAGGCAGATTTGTAGGTTTAATTCTAGTTAACCATCAAGCAAGGAACCATAGGTATATGTAAATGCGTAGTCAGCCTAATAGTCTACAATTTTCCACTAGCTTCACAAATGGTTCATAAGTATGCAATCGCGCGTGCGCGTTCCACGCTAAGGTTGAAAGCTATAAATTAATTCGATCAGCCGTGTATGTATTTTAGCATAGATTAAACGATACGATAGATAGTTTGAGGGAAAACGCGGGCGTTTTTTTACAAAATCGAGGTTGTGATTACATTATTACGAAGCAATACCATTTTACGCCGGAATTTCACAGCCGTGAACATTTCAAAATCACGTTAGTGCCACACACCAACTTTGGTTATCATCATCATCGGCATCATGACAGCTGGGCTGAGATTCTTGGCGGTAAAATTGATAGTAATGGCGGCTGAGTCAAAAACAATACCATAACAAGTCAAAGGCGATATGGTTTTTACCCCCTAATCACGTTCACTGCTGTGGAACTGCTGAACATGGCTCCATAAAGATCCTTACCATGATCGGTCCTGTGCTACTAGCATTCAGCTGGCACCTGCGGCCCTAATAAGAAGGGTCCTGGGAAGCCAAAATTGCAATTTTCGTGGCTTTTCGTTCGTCGTTTCATTATGTGGTCGCTACTCCAGAAACTTTCCGCCACACCGGCTTTGGTCCACGAGCAATGTGCGCCTACTACCACTTAAGGTGGGCAATTGCAACTCATAGAGTTATATATCGTGTGGTTGCCGGCTTAGAATAGTGCTACTCCATGTCTTGCCATGGATGTTGCCAGAGGCGACTAAGGGAATAAAGGCTTGTAGTACTGTTAGCCGATGGGCTTGCAACCTGTCACTAATACGCTGGTAAATATCTTAGCCTAATTTTGCGCAATGTGGTTACAGAATTATCAACAAGTTTTTAGAGTTGTTGGTAATTCTGTAGCTTTGCCTACCCTACTTTGGGAACGAAGGCGTGAGTTTATGTATGTATGTTTGTTTCATTATTGTGGTCGCTACTCCAGAAACTTTCCGCCACAACGGCTATGTTGGTCTACGAGCTATGTGCCCCGCCTACCACCACTTAAGGTGGGCAATTGCAACTGATAGAGCTATGTCGGTCACTTGAGTTTTTCTGCAAATTTCCTAATTTCTAATTCGATAGAGATTTTATATAAATAATGATGCAGTGTAATGGCCCTTATTATTATCGGGTGTATATTTCTCTCATTTACTCTTATACTGCATATGTTAGTGGTTTCACTACGTAATTCTGAATTCAGAGTTCATCTGTTTAAATGGCGACTTTTACAATTTCGAACGTAATTTTTTATATTATTCATATTTCGAAGCTTACCTAACCTACCTATAGAAAATAAATCATGTATATAATTAATTTAGCTCCAGTGTTACATAAAAAAGGAAAAATCCAAGATTCAATTTATATTCGGAGAAAATATGTAATTTGAAGGTTACCCGAATCCAAAAGACTTATTAAATCTTCTGGCACTGCACATCTATACTTAATAAGTATTATAAGCTGAAGAGTTTGTTTGTTTGCTTGAACGCGCTAATCTCAGGAACTACTGGTCCGATTTGAAAAATTATTTCAGTGTTAGATAGCCCATTTATGGCTATATGTCATACTTATATAAACCGAAGCGAAGAGAGGGCGGGTCGCTAGTTAGACATAATTTTAATTTGTTTAACAGGTAACACAATAATTTATGCCCTATTTATAATTCCCATCCGTCCTCTTTATAACCATAGATATAGTACAAGTGATCGACAGACCTTGAATGGCCGGATGCGTCACAATAGTCAATTACGACTGCCATAGCCTTTGTTCTACATATATTCCGTATGATAATCCTTTGATAATTATGCTGGGATAAAAAGATCATTCGATTCGATTAAATCTTTGATCTGAGCCGACCGCGACAGTTATCGCAAGTTAACCGAAAAAGGAAGAAAATAACCAGGCGTTTTTTTTAAATCAATATCTTATTACAATACAGTGATATAAATTAACTAGCGTTACAGAAAATGACAATATGGAATAATGATAATTAAAACGTAGCTATGTGTATATAATTAATAAAATATACCTAACGTGAGCGATGTGTAAGGTTCCGTACCTATCTCATAATACATATGTAAACCCGATGACAATGCAATATTATGGTGTGATGATGGAATCACCTGTAGGTACCTTTTACCTCGTTAGTTAGTTTGTTATCTATACTCTATCTATACTAGATCTTACCTACTTTATTCAATTCAACAATGACGTTTCCACGCGCAACACATCCACAATTTAAAAGGAATAAAGTAAATGAAATAAATAGCGGTATAATGGTTTTCTATTCATTTCATTAAGCACTGTAATGTATAAAGACGGCCATGACACTACCACACCTATAAGGCAATAAAGGAAACGCGTCATACAAACTAACATTCATATCTGTAATGTATCCATCGATTTCTGCTTCGCCGCTGTTTGTTTTTAAAACAATGTTTAACCTCTGACGCGAGTCTAACAAAGAAAGCTTTGAAAACCCGACGACGTTTTTCAATACTTTCAATAATGTCGTCAATATATGTTATTAGTCGGGTAATTTATAAATCGGCGATGCTAAGAATCGGGATATTCACAAGATAAGAATAACAACAAGATAATAAAGCATCACACATACGTAGATAAATACAGGTCAAAAACAATAACTTTCTACATACATAAATACATTAAATCACGCCTGTTTCCCAGAGCGGTAGGCAGAGACCACTTCTTTCCATTTGCTACGTTCTTGACAAATTTCTTTCGCTTCTTCCACATTCATACATCGAGTCAAGCACGCACGTCGGCTTCGGGTACCTACTTAAGATTCGGCCCTTTTCCAGTATTTCTCCGATTTTACTCGAAAAAGTACGCTTAGGCGGCCCCTTCCGACCCGTACACTCACTTTCGATGTGTATATCTTTCGTCAATCTTCTTTCATCCATCGTTTCCAAATCCATCGAACCATCGAAGCATGCCCTTTTCAATCTTAGTCACTACATCATCTTTTATTCCACATTTCTCTCTGACTATATAATGTAAAAATAAAAAACGTTCTTTCTCTGTAAAAGAAAAAGCTAACTTTGAAACTCTTCTACTTTTGATTTTGAAGAATACGGATGTTGACTTCTGCATCATCAGTGCTGAGGAGTCAAAGGTGTATGAGCTTACAATTCAGTGCAAGTCTTGTTCACATTTTTACCCCAACTTCACGGTTGAGATATGTATTACCTCAACAGTATCCGATTCGCTGGATGAAATTGTTTGATATCTTCAGCTCCGCGGTTATGGTTGGCATTACCTTAACATCTTGAATTTGAGGGTTAAAGATTTAAAATCGAACCTTAACTTCCTTACATAGTATAAACCCAAGTCGCTTCCCGCTGTCTGTCCCTCATTATGTACGCTAAGATCTTTCATACCATGCAACGGATTTTAATGCAGTTTTCATTCAAAACGAAGCGAAAGCAAAAAAAGCCTAATCTAACGTTACCACGATTTTCAGAAATTGATAAACAGTGATCGGAAATAGTTGAGCTAATTTGCCTAAACTTGACGCATATTCATTCATGCGTGAGCGAAATGGGAATACATTATTGAATGAAGGTGCATCAAGTTTAGGCAAATTAGCTCTACCTATTCCAATCATTGTTGATAAAGCTGCAGCAGATCATACATAAGCATGGATGCGGATAAAAACACTTCTTCGTCGTCAATCGTAAGAACCGAATAGATTTAACATTCTTGACTCGCTCAACGCAATTTGTTATTTTGAAGCCTGACATTCTCAGAGAAACAATGCCGTTATAAACAATGAGTTTCGCTGAGAAAATCTCGATTGCTATCGATGTGCCTAACGTTCTCACACTATATTTAACTGGAGTTTGCCAACAGATTTTAGTAACAAGATTAATTATAACTGACATAGAATTGAAGCACTCGTTTGTTGGTTCTTAGAGATGATATAACTTTTGACTGGCTGAATTTTCATGAAACTCATTATAATCTGTTTATGGTTTGTCAGAGCAAGGGTATAGTCTTTATTATTTCTAGCGAGCCGATCTTCTACACAAAGGCCATTGTTTGTGTACAATACTATTATCTTTCTTTGTGTCCGTAACCGCAAGCCGACTACATACAAAAAAGTTAGAACTACATTGAATGTCCATAGAATTATCAACCCTATCCTCTTAGTCAGTAGGTTTAAAATGTAAAGTGTCAGGATACAGATATGTCTTTATTATCTGGCGACAGAAGATGGTAATATTGTGTAGGGAATAAGACCGGTTCAAATAATAAAGACATATGTGTATCCTGACACTTTACATTTTAAACCTACTGACTAAGAGGTTAGGGTTGATAATTCTATGGACATTCAATGTAGTTCTAACTTTTTTGTATGTAATCGACTTGCGGTTACGGACACAAAGAAAGATAATAGTATTGTACACAAACAATGGCCTTTGTGTAGTAGATCGGCTCGCTAGAAATAATAAAGACTATACCTACATGATATATATCTAAATTAACTTCAAAACCTAGAGGGCGAGAGACTAGTTTAATTTTATGAACATTTATCAGTCAAACTCAATCTCATTAGTAATGAGTCATTACTTATATTTTTTTGACAAAAACACTACAACACAACCGACATGGTAAAAAAACATATAAAGCAAAACGCATTCGCTACTAGACTGACAAGATAGAGCGAAAAGTCTGAGAACCATAATAAACATATTTAAATAAATATGCAATGTAAAGATTTTGCATATTTATTAGTCGTGTATAAATTTTTGGTCGTAAAATCAGGACCACACTATAAAAAAATAACTAGCTCGATATAAAAAATAGGTCTCTATTTAAATCCAGAAACCCATTTTTTAATTAACATATTGAACAAAACACCTCCAATAACATTAATTACTTCAACAGTTTAATGGCTTTTTGAAACGACGCAAGCGCATACCAGTTTGCCATCTGTTACCTTACCATCAACACCGTAGCACGTGCCAACCCATGGCGTGAACTGTACCGACTAACAGTCCCCCGTTTTTCCACCATAACTAAAAACATTTAATTTATTCTAAAATAGACCTAAATATAAAGCTAACAAGATCGCCTGCAAGTGCATTTGCCAACTAAAACCCCTCTTAAACTTTTAAAACTCATGCAACATTCAAAATAAGACTTTACCTATAGGAAATAAGAGCGTTCGTATATCCAATCAGCGAGTTTAAAAACTATACCACTTAAGCTTCTCTACGAGCCAGAGAAAACGCATTTGGTTACTAACGATCCATTGATGAGAACGCGCGCGTTGTATCTTGCTTTTGGAGTTTAAAGGAGCGTTGGACAGCGTGCGCTGCGTTTTAACCGTGAGTCTTGTATGGAAATTGGTTTAATCGTCAATTGGGAGTCCACGTCATAGTGTTGGTACGCCTACGGACAGTCGGTCGTGCGCCGGAGTCGATTTCTAAGAGAAATTGGTACATAAACTGACGGCGTTCCCATGGGCACTACTTTTGGTCCACTTTTTTTGCCATTATCTTTAATACTGCTACCTTAACTGTTGTTTGAGTGTCGATGAACTTAAAGTGAAATTTGTGGTTTTCTCGTTGTTTTGACAAATGATCATTTGCCTGTGTTTGTTTTCGACATGAATGAGATGTGTAAGTACTTTAAATAAGTTAATTTAATTATACTGATAGGCGGAGTTATTGTCGCCAATATTTAAGATAAAATTCCCGCACCTGGGTAATTTTCGATGAACATAAAAATCGTAAAAACTCAGGTAACGTCTATTTCGCTAGTTATAAGATGGATCATTCATTATTTTATTTTAGGCAAGAAGGATATATAAAACCTTTCTGCGGCGTATTTACATTTTCCTTCTTACCATAAAAATACCGAAATGTTCTCCATTTTTGATCCTAAGAAATGACTAAGCAACACGAACGAAAATATTATGTTAAAATTGAACCTTCCTTCTTTGTAATACTGACGTTGTTTTTTACATGCAAATGATGATTCACTGTATGCGATGAAAGGTACTAAAGTGAAAATTCAATAGCGTTCCAATACCTCTGCACGTATGAATGCAAGAGGGCTAGTGAGGAGGAATGCTGTTGATAAATATGGTGACCACCGTCTGATTCTTTATGAATGGACATTATTTTGAAAATCACGACAGTTACTTGGAAGAAAAAATACTCGAAACACAATTAAAACTTTGTTTATCATGGAAATTTTATGCATGCGAAAGTTGTAAGTGTGTGTTAGTTAGTTTGTTACTGAACGCGCTGAAAAGGTTGAATGGGTTTGAATGAAATGAATAGAAATAGCTTCTTCAGAGTATATATAGGCTACCTCTTTCCCCGAAAAAACTGTTTCTGTTGGATGCTTGGACGAAGCAGCGGAAGAAACTAATATTAAAGAATTTAATTAATCTAACGATGTTATTTTTTCTGTTTCTATTTCAAGTAAAAGACCATGACACTTAAAAAGCGTTGACAACATCAAGGCTTGAATGGTAACTAATTACACGCGATATAAACTGTTAAAGAAGTTCCATAACTCCCGCAAAATCTGAGACTTTAATTACTTCACATACACACAACGTTACTGAAATTTCAATTTGCAGCACTTCATTTTCGGGTAAAATTGCTGTGAAATTAAAAGACGTACGAGCAGATTGTTAATAACCTGAAAAATTAATTATTGTTCTTTTGCAAAGACAATTTAATATAACCATTTTATTTCAAGGCTTTTAACAGTAGGTAATTCCTCGTCACAAATCGCACCGGTTACAAATGGCACAATACGAAAATAGGTTTATTTTTAAACAAATAATTATTCTTCTTTTGCAAAGACAAGATTTGTATTGTCAAGTTTTATTATAATGGTTAGTACGGCCTCGTTCAAAATAATCCAAAGACCATAGATTTGTAGGAAAGCAATCATATCTAAACCGGAAGGTCGAGAGTCATCTCAAGAGTTCGTCGACTCCAACTGGCCGCTTTCTCACGAAAAATAATAACTCATTACACGTGATTTACATAATGTGAACCGTTTTGTAATTGCCTAATGTTTCGTTTGTTCAATACGAGTATTTAGATGCTCGTGGAATTATACGTTTTAACATCAACAAAACTTCATCAAATAAAAAAAACTTCAAAGGAGGGTGGGCTAATTGGCCTAATGACCAATAAGGACAAGCGATATGTCCCCGAATTGGTAATTCTAAGTGGTAAAATTATTACTATGACAGGTGGTTCGAAATCTTTGTGTGGAAAAAGTTATCCCCATGCAAAGACAGCGGTTTTTCAAAGTAATTATGCTAAAGTCGTCTATGTAGGCGTCTCGATGTTCCAGATTTTTTAATATTTCACACAGTGATTTAAGATTTCCCGCCATTCAAAAAGTTGTGGAATATGAAAAAACCTTTAAAATGGCATATGGCTTGTCATTATTGGTTTTTAGGCCAGTGTCTATACAAAACTGCCCATCATCCTTTCTCGTATAAATGTAACTTCCGTTAAAAAATATTTATAACCATTTTTCTTAACTTTTCTTTAACTTTATATTCAAAAGTATCGGGTAAAACGTTTATAATATGTGCATCAAAATATACAATAAACTGCCACTGGAGCTGAAATTGGTACAAGGTAAAACATTCCGAACTTTGTTAACGAAATGGCTCTTGGATAAATGTTTTTACACTGTCAATGAGTTTATCCACTAATAATATTAACTAGTATAGTATTGTAAGATAATGTTTGTAATTTAATAATTTTAACATGTATAAGAAATAGTTAATTGAAAATGATACTAGTTAACAAATTTACAATGAGAATTTAAGATGTAATTTATTTATTAAAATTTGCATGTCTAATTGACGACTGTAGTCTATGTGACGACTGTCTGTGTGTATTAATTAACCACATATGAAACATTTGTACGCCATACTATGGCAAAATAAGGATGGATAACAATGAAATGTAACACCAATTTATACCCTTGTTTCACAAATAAAATTGATTTGATTTGATTTGATTTGAAAACGTAAAAGGCATTTTTAGGCGTTATACCGCCGTCATTGTCGTTTTCGCATATTATTCTATATATCATGATAAAATCTACAACGGCGATTGAAACGCCCTAAATAATATTCGCCCAAACCATGTTTTTCTTAGGCGACAGATACAATGACAACTTTTCAAGTTCCTTGTCAGCCAGAACAATATGTCTCGCGTATGACTGTCATGTCTTTTATATTAAATTCTACATGTCCGGCATCATTCATCACCGTCAAAGCTTTCATATAACAGTTGTCATTCCATTCATTGGCATTTGGACATAAAAAGGTCTTTGAAACATGGACACGTAAGTGTGGTATTAAGAGATTTGGCATTGACCGTTAAGTTAACCTTCTAGATTAGATTAAAGAAGTCTTATCCTTTGTACCGCCGTCCTTTTTACGACCTTTATTATATAATCGTATGGAAAATAAAACGTACAACTGATCACTGATTCAAGTTGGTTGATAAAACACTTGGTTTTTTTTTTTTATGGCATGGAGAAGACAAACGAGCACACAACACAGGCCACCTGATGGTAAGTAGAAACTGTGACCCATAGACATTCGCATTCACAAGACTGCAATGCAATCCTAAGACTGCAAATGCGTTGCCAACCCTGAGGACTAAGATGGAATGCCTCTATGCTAGTGATTTCACCGGTTGTCTTATCCCCAAACCGGAACACAACAGTGCGAACACTGCTGTTTGGCGGTAGGTTAATGGATAAGATGGTGGTAGCGACCCGACGGACCCTGCACAAGGTCCTACCACCCGTAAACTTACTTAATGGTAATTAAACTGGGAAAGACATTTTAGAAAGAATTTAACTCGTTCCTATTTCAAAATTATCTATACAAAATCGACACTATGGAACCACTTGGGCCGCTTCCTCACTTGGCAGTATGCTTGCAGTAAAACGTAATGTCGGTATAAACTCTGCGTGTTGATTGGTAGACGCCACTAGTTGCCTAGCAACTAGGGAATGCGAATAACCGGTTATAACTGGTTTTAACTGACTCTGAGTGCACTTAAGTTGAGCGAGATTAGCATTAAAATTGCAGAAGTTCTGCTGTCTTCCACATACTATGACTATAATTTTCAAAAAACACGTCTCTAAAATGATTTTTATGATAACGCAATTTCTATCGCATCTTCATTAGGTTACATTTACGTGTTTTTAATAGTCACGACTGCTGTCTGTGAATCCAGTACCCTTACCATGAGTTACAACTACCGTAATCGCCAATGAGTGGAAGCTCTATACCTCACAGACCTCGCAGCATGTAGTGCGAGGGACAGAGCATTCGACTCGCTAGCGACTACAGTAATTGTAACTCATGGTTAGGGTACAGTGGTCTAGTTAAAGAAGTGGAAACTTTCTAACTCATTACCGTTGAGCTGAGGGCTTAACCTTCACTTGGTGAAGACATTTGCACTTAAGAAGATTGTAAAGTGATGTTTAAATCGCGAGCTGTTAAAAAAATCTTCGGGTGAGAAATTCTCATCTCCTAAATCAAGTCCGATTTCTACGATCTTTGAATATGTTGTCGTTGTTATGAAAAACTGGTTTGTACATCTGTTTTTGACCAAGTTTTTCATAATATCTAAAACATGTAAAATCGTAAATAAAATGTATGGAAATTTTCAGTCATGTGAAAATTGCTACAGCTAATACAAACATACATACAGTCACGACTTTATTCACGGACTTGGCTACGCAGAGCTACAGGATTACTACAGATAATAATGTACAATAATGTTTGTTTGTATGGTTCGATGGTTCGGTCATTTGGAAAGGAAGGATGAAAGAAGATTGACGAAATAGATATACAGATCGAAAGTGAGTGGACGGGTCAGAAGGGGCCGCCCTAGGCGTACTTTTTCGAGTCCAATCGGAGAAATACTGGAAAAGGGCCGAATCTTAAGTACCCGAAACCGACGTGCGTGCATGACTCGATTATGAATGTGGAAGAAGCGAAAGAAATTTGTCAAGATCGTAGCAAGTGGAAAGAAGTGGTCTCTGCCTACCCCTCTGGGAAACAGGCGTGATTTAATGTATGTATGTATGTATGTTTGCATATTTTCCTTTTTGGATTCCCATTTGCATGTTTTCTCAATTCTGCAAAACTAACATAACCTAAACCGGTACCTATTTCGATCTATTTCGACTTAATTACATTGGGAAATTTTGAAGTGGGGAAAATTCAAAATAGAAAATATGCGATTGCTAAAAATTCAAAATGGGAATGCGATCAGAGAAAAAACAAAATGTACGACTGGAAAAAACTTTCGCGGAATTAATCAGTTTGATCCGTTTGAAGAACCCATACGAGTATAACTGTCCAGAGGGGCCAGACAAGATGCACTATGCTAGCTAGCGCTTCTCTTCGTTTAGTTTCTAAACACACTCACTAATACACTGGTAAACATCTTCGCCTAAGGGCCTGTTGTTTGATCAGTAATTAAACTAACTAATTGTTAAAATTTGAAAAAGGAACTGAAAATTTGACACATTTCCTTGAGATTCCTTCAAATAATCGATTCCTTTTTCAAATTTTAACAATTAGTTAGTTTAACTACTGATCAAACAACAGGCCCGAAGTGCGCAAAATGTGGTTACAGAATTATCAAAAAGTTTTTATAGTTGTTGGAAATTCTTTATCTCTGCCTATCCCACTCTGGGAATAAAGGCGTGAGTTTATGTATGTATGTAGTTTCTAAACCAATCGCGTCACTGGAAGATGACGTGATACGAAATGTCACGTGATGTGCTATTGACGCGATTGGTTTAAAAACTAAACGAAGAGAAACGATAGTTAGCGTAATGCATCTTGTCTGGGCCCTCAGAGGGGCTATTGCTTAACGCACTCGCAATCGCAATTGTTTTCATTTTGAAAATCGAAGGCTTGTCTGCATACAAAATGAAAACAATTGTTCCGCTTTGAAGCCAATTGAGATTGCGAGTGCGTTAGGCAATAGCCTAATAGTATACGCTTGGTCTTCAAACTCTTCAATCGTGGTTAAATTATACTACTTTATTGTAAACATTTTACTGGCGTTGTAAAACCTGGTTTAATCTAATCTTAGTTGAACTAGTTAGAAAGTAAAAAGTTATGGATTTCCTAGTAGGTTTCTCGCTGCTTGGTTTGTATGGTCTGGTGGTTCGATAAAGTGAGTTATCGATGTATGGATTAACTGTTTCATAGAATTTATCGTTTATGCGTTGTTAACTTGAATCGTTCTTAAGCTATTGTTTTTTTAGGGTATTTTAAATTAATTTCGATGTTAGAAACATAAAAAAGCCCGTTACAAAATTATCAACAAGATTCTTAGATAGTTTTGAAAATTCTGTAGCTCTGCCTACCTTACCCTGGGAATAAAGCCGTGAGTTTATGTATGTATGTAAAAAAGCCCGTATATACCTTTTATGTAGGTACAAGAATATAAACGAAATACAAACCACAGGTTATAACGAAGTAACAAAACAAAGGTTAATTCTAACACTTGGTAGGTACTTAACTACTTACTACAAAGCTGTATAGATGGAAAACTTAAGTCATTGACGTCTTGGATGTAGTGGTGTACAAAACTAATATTGAATTTACGTCAAATTTCATATATAGATTGTCGGCCTATGGGCATAGACGTGTTACAATTACTTACAACTACATGCAAGTGGTCATTTACTTAAGTTTTTCACGTATAATTTGGCATAGTTATACAAGTTATGCCGACAAAATTGTAAAATAAAATAATTTTTTTTACATTACAACAAAATCGAGTGAAGTATCATAGCTCTTAAAAAATCTTAATGTAGGGTAAAGTCACCAGTCAGCCAAATACCTGTAGTCGGTCTCTGCCTACAATTTTTAAGAGTGCGAAGTGTACGAAAGATTTATATCCCATTCTTCGACTACATTCGCTCTCCCACAGTTAAGTATTTATATCTACTTATTCTATATATGTTAAACAACAACAACAACAATATTTATTTGAATTTTAATTAAATCAAAGCCGCAGGCAATATAGTCAATCAGTATCAAACATCATCTAATAAACTATGATTTTAAACCCGTCACACATAAAGAGATTTATACAATCATCGACACAATTGGTATATCATTATAACTCTCGAAATCAAAATGGCCTCCAATCGGAATCCGACTCCAATTGCTAAGCATAACTGTTATATTTATACGGTAAACGAAGACGGTGGGGATATTTATCTCAAAGTTAGCCAGTTAAGATTTAGACGTAATATCGGGACGGTTGTTAAATTGAGGTCCATCAATTGCACAATGACCTTTACCTTTGACTGAACATAACAGAAAAGTTTTACAAGGAGGAAATGAAAAAAATGTCCGGTAATCAGTCTTTAACTCTCTACTGTTAAACAAATCAAAAAACGTGGGCCTTAAGAGCTGATATATTTTAAACGTTCAACCGATTTTTTTTTGCATAGAATCGTCCCGCTTTCTTTTAAAAAAAACTGTGTCCTAATCGGTTTATCCGTTTAGGAGCTACGATGTCACAGACAGACTAAACCGTTTGGCTTACAACGGTGACTTCAAATGTTTCCACTGCGAGCTAACCTCTTAAAAGTCACCGTTCTAAACCAATCGGAGTCCGTACGGGGCCCGGTCCGCTCGCAGTGGAAGGCGGGCATTATAACTAGGGTTGCCACCTTTCTTATCAAGATATATAGTATATGGTGAGTTATAGGACCAAAAAATATAGTACAAACAACAAAAAAATATATTTATTTTAAAGACATCTTTTTTGTTCGAACTAGCTTCTCACAATAACATTTTGTCGTTCAGAAACGTCTTTATAGACCAAAATTTATTTATGTTACCATATTTTAAGGCTAATTTCGAAATTATATTGTTCTTAAAAATAAAGTATTTTAGCGTACTTTATGTCTTTCATATAGGTACATCACTACATAGTATAAAACAAAGTCGCTTCCCGCTGTCTGTCCCTATGTATGCTTAGATCTTTAAAACTACGCAACGGATTTTGATGCGGTTTTTTTTAGTAGATAGAGTGATTCAAGAGGAAGGTTTTTATGTATAATAAATTTTGTTTTATGTACGTGTGTTATAGAAAACTCAAATAAACCGAAGCGAAGCGAGGGCGGGTCGCTAGTAACATATATATAAATGAATGCCACTTCGTTGTAATTTTATAACTGAAGAACGGCTTAACCGATTTGTCTGTTTTCTTTTTTGTTGTGTTCGTTATTGTCAGGATAAGGTTTATATGTAAGATAAAAGTATAAAATTTCAACGGGATCGGGAAATTTGCAGCGGGGCAAAGCCGCTGGCGGGCAGCTAGTATATTATAAAGTACGGACAGCCGAAATATAGTATAATACTATATATTATAGTACCTACGGGTGGCAACCCTAATTATAACACCTCTTTTTTTTGCCAACGCGAGGCAAAAGTTTTGATTTTAACTGATTTACATTGGTCTAGCAAAAGCATGACGTAGAAGTACATTGAAGAGTTGGCTTTCACGTTTAAGGCGAGAGCTATTGTACCCTATCTTATCTTATTGTTGGGCCTGGGGTCCTACATTTCAACCCTATGGGATCTTTTGTAATTTCCCCTCTTTTAGCGATTAATCCAATGCAGCCTTCCGGGGAACCGTTTGGTTCTAGGTAGCCACAACCGAGGATTTTCATTCTTACTCGCAGGGCATCACATTCACACAATAAGTGTTTCGTTGTTTCCACCTCCTCCCCGTACATTCTACAATCTGTGTTGTCATACAGACCCATATTTGCTAGCAGATGTTTAATGTTTAACCCCAAAGTGCCCGGTAATGTATCGCTATTGAACTATATTGTAGCGACGCAATGTACTATCAGCCCAATGGAACCCTGACCCACCATAGAACGGTGTCACAGTGACATTATAAAACAATTTGTTTGACACTTCTTATGGCTTGAATCATAACGTCTCTGTGACACAGTTCTATGGTGGGTCAAGGTTCCAATGGTCTGATAGTACTTCGATCCGCATGCGTTTGCTGGACCAATGTAAATCAGTTATAATTGTGGCAGAAGCCTAATGCTAGCCATAATGAGCTATGTATGTATGTATGTATGTATGACCGCTGCTCGCGTGCGAAAGAGCTATTTGTTTCGTTCGTCTGTCAGTCTGGGCAACGGGGTATTGTTAGGGTGGTGTGCTAGTTTGTTTATTGTCGATAAATATATCGATTAATTATATTCGATCGTATATTTTACGTAATAAAAGTAAATAGGTTATTAAAGACTGCGGTTTCACGCTTTAATTGTAATATAAGTTTATTTTTAATATTTCTAATAACATTGTTGGTTGGCGATTTAACTTTTAACACTGATGATTAAAATTCTAATAGGGGACTTAATTGTTACTGCTATTAATATCTTTCACACTTTGCAATTTCTTGTAACATCTAGGCTAGGCCGGATACGTAGATTCAATGATAAACTCGCTACTAAAAGACGTGTCGCACGGTCCAAAAACCATATATATTGTCATCGGGATTACATAGGTAGGTACGCAAAATTTCAAGTCAATCTGACTACTCGAAGTAGGTTAAATTCGATTATCAAGATTTACATTTGTTAGTTACTATACAAGTGAAGTTTACACAATATATTATATATCCAAAGTACAGACACATTGTTATTACAGTTATTAATATGATCCATATCTCTAGACCATACCGACTTATCACACGTGCCCTTTTAAAACAACAACCTTCTAAGCCCCCTCGTACAAAAAACGGCCATTGGAACCGAAATCCATTGCAGAGGAGATAAAGTAGATCTTCCTTTGTTTTGAAACCGACAATAAAATCAGCAAATGAACTCTATTGTATTCACAATAGTTCACATTTCTAGTTGTATGTAAAAACACCAAAGCTACCAAAAACGTCTCCTACTCCTTCACCACTATCTTTTATCCAAACCACTTATCATACACGTTACAAAACGACTACATATCGACGCTATTTATCGACTATCGATGATGCAATCCATATATCAAGCCCAACCCTGTCTGTCGTCACTCAACTAATCGCTTCATTGGCTTTACTGTTATTCCGACCATGTTTATGCGAACATTGCCAATCTACTATAAACCGTACTAGTTTCATATTAAGTTCATTTACTACTGCAATACATTGACTTATATTACTGTTTCTTTGTTTTAATGTCGATGTAGATCGATTTTTAACTTTAAAGTGAAGTAGGAAGGTTGCTTTTATAGGAGTGTTTTGAAGATCGTAACGGAGTAGGTACTTTGCTATTTTTTGTCAAGGATAACCTAAAACTGTAATAACCTAAAAAGGCAATAGGTAGTTTAAAGAAGCTGTCATAGCCATGTAAAGGCCAATGTACAGTCTCACACAATAAAAAGTTAAGCAAGTCCCTTGACGACACCTTAGCCTAGCAGATATTAACGTTAGCTGGAAGAGATCCCTTAAAGGGATAAGTTCGCCTTTGTACATTCTAATTCTGTATATACGATTTTCTTTTTTTTTTACAATTAAGTGTTTTACATACATACATAGGTACACACATATATAATATATATATATATATATATATATATATATATATATATATATATATATACAAGGTGTTACAAAAATACCCGTAAAGCCAAAAGGGGGTTAAATGGTGGCTTATAATAAGTCCATTTACAATATTTGAGAACTGTACTAGCACCGTATGACCTACCGGCAAAATAAATAAAACCATTATTGTTTTCATTGATGTGCAAACCCTATTTCAGTAAAATTAAAGAGTAAACTACGCAGATGTTTATGTACATTTTTACCTAATTCGTGAAACCATCAAGAGACATACTAAAAAAATGTACACAATTCGATTAGATAGATATTACAAGTCGAGTTTTGGAAGATTCTAAAAGACCTAACCTAACGAAGAAACCTAAACTAACACTTACTTTTTCTTAATTAACGTCAAATTTACAGGAACGGCTCAAAGCGAGCTTCGCCTTGATCAATGCACAACTTCGCTCGGGATATGGTTTTGAAACTATTAAAGTTGACAATTATTAAATTGGTAGGTAGGCCACTCTGTTAAAATAATCTATGCTAACTCCGGTTCCCTGACATGAGTTGACATGACAGCTTACTAGGGTTGACAGTTTTTTTGGCTTTGATAATTTATTATATTTTTTACGGGGTATTTTGTAACACGTTGTATATATATATATATATATATTGTACGATGAGCACGAATATTGGTTCCTGAGACTTGTATGTTTCTATATATTTCTCTGTATAAGTAAGTTTATCTTTGTCTAGTACATAAGTACAAGCCTAGAGCTTAGTTTGGGGCTAGGTCAATTTGTGTTAGATTTTTCTGTGATGTTTTTTTTTTTTATTTTATTATTATTACAGTAACACACATAAGTACCTACCTCTATACTATGTAGCCATAAGACCCTCTGTTTCAACCTTTGTAATTTACTAGCGACCCGCCCTCGCTTCGCTTCGTTTTATGTCAGTTTTCTGTAGCACCCGTACATAAAACCAAGTTCATTATACATAAAAACCTTCCTCTTGAATCACTCTGTCTATTAAAAACCGCATCAAAATCCGTTGCGTAGATTTAAAGATCTACATAGGGACAGACAGACAGACAGCGGCAAGCGACTTTGTTTTATACTATCTAGTGATAATTGTGCTTCTTCTTCTTCGCATTGTATTCCTTACACACATTCAAAAGACCTGAGAAATTCAGCTATAAAGTTTTCGCTTTTACATAAATAATCCAGTTAATAAAATCGATACGATCAATCTTATGATTTCGCGGCTTTGCCTAATGTCGATATGTCGTGTTATATGACTTGTGTAATAGGAAGTTTGCATCATCGACGCAAAATCGATTCCTCATCGGCCACAATCGATTGTTTAACTAGCCGTTAAATCTACTTTCTAGCGATTAATATGGTTAAGTCATACGGTTATTGTTGTTTTATAGATAGATCAATCGCCATACTTAATTATGGATACTAGACAACAATAGATCAAATACTTACTTATATAGAAAACACCCAGGACTCGGAACAATCACACATTTTTTTCCTTTAGACGCACATTGACCAATACGCATAATGACTAATGAAAATATCATCATGAATACGCAAAATGACCAACACGCGAAATGACCAACACGCGAAATGACCAACACGCGAAATGACCAACACGCCAAATGCCAACACGCCAAATGACCGACACGCGAAATGACCAATACGCCAAATGACCAACACGCCAAATGACCAACACGCGAAATGACCAACACGCCAAAAAATTACCAACATGCCAAAATCCGATTTTGTAATAGTGTGACAAAAAGTGGGCACATCCGAACGCTTCCTATACTGAACCATCATAATGAGCCCTGTATTATTGCTGTTTTTGGGAGTCGAATCCGGGACCGCTACCTTATTTGGCAGAGTCACAACCAACTAGGTTAAAGGCGTCAATTTTAAAAGTAGTTCACTAGGCTGTTAGTAGCATATCTTTAGAACACGATAGTTTAATCACTACATAGTATAAAACAAAGTCGCTTCCCGCTGTCTGTCCCTATGTATGCTTAGATCTTTAAAACTGCGCAACCGATTTTGATGCGGTATTTTTTAATAGATAGAGTGATTTAAGAGGAAGGTTTTTGTGTATAATAAACACTGTTTTATGTTACGGGTGTTACAGAAAACTCACATAAACCGAAGCGAAGCGAGGGCGGGTCGCTAGTAAGTAAATAAAGTATTTAGAATAGCTACTCTGTCCGCGCAGAAAAATAAAACATAGCCTATGTTCATCAGGGATAATGTAGGATTCTAACGGTGAAAGAATTTTTCAAATCGGTCCTGTAGTTTCGGAACATATTCAATTCAAACACACAAACATACAATTAAATCTTTTCTCTTTTTAATATTAGTGTAGTTATACGAAAACGTGAAAAAGTTATTTTATTAATATAAACATTTATTTCTATTGATAGACAAGACTTCACTTTTTGTTGAAAGCTACTCCACTTCATGTCAAAGATTTCATATACACTCGCGGTCAAATAATTCGGGTCAGAGTGCGTTTTTCATACAAACGAGGCTATTTCGAAGCCTTGGTCCCTAGCCAGGGGTTGTTTTGAGTGAGGTTTAATGGTGGATACTCCAAGGTTCAATAGAGGAGGTCAAAAGTTCTTAAGATACCTAACTAATAGCACAATCAGTTGACACCACAGCGAGAGAGTTTGGGTCAGCATTTGGATTTCCTTACATTTTATTGTCATTTTAGATGTTTTTCTGAAGATGCACAATTCCGGCGTTAGCCGCAGATTCAATCAGTTGGGTGTCCTAGGCACTCTGGAAGTCCTGTATCGATGCTCGGGGTATCCATCATCAGATTTCACTACAAGCATCCCCTGGCGAGGGACCAAGGCTTCGAAATAGCCTCGTTTGTATGAAAAACGCACTCTGACCCGAATTATTTGACCGCGAGTGTACAATTTAAAATTTAGTATCACAATGACTTTGAAACAGGCCAATAAAATTAATAAATGCGAATGCCATTTCAACGGTCAAGTGGCCAATCACGGAGCAATCAAGAACAAATGTTTAAAAACCACTTAAGAATGGATCAAATTGATTATAACGGTCAAACGGTCTACGCAAAAAAAAATGAGTTTAGACTACGTAAGAAGTAGAGTAAATATTTTTATCTACATCCATATCATAACTTCAATTTAATATGTTCAGAAACGTTAAGCAAATGCCCTATGTTAAGTAACCTGTATGTGTGATTGTACTTTAATGTTATCATTAAAGTATTACGTGTCATTAAAGTATCGGTTACAGCTGTAGTTGCATCATAATGTTCACTTTAAAATATCGGTGACCTATGCTTTAATGTGAACGACAGATACGTTTCTCACATATAGTAGAAAAGTTATGATATGCATGTAAATATAGTTATATATGCGACTGTATGCATAATTTGGCATTAAACACTCGTGTGATCTTATTATGAAACTCGTCTTGCGGCTCGTTTCATAAAATCACATTCATGTATTAATCATAAATAAATATATGTATAGGCGGTGACTAACATTTCAAAAATATTTTTTACTGTATGGTTTTAATAAGAGAGAGAGGTATTTGACTTAAAAGCCAAGTGCAGTGCCGCTATTACAAATTTTTATTACGCTATTTGCCTGACCATTTTTTTTCTGATCACGGATAAAAATTCGTTCTATAGCTATTTAAATTCCGTAAAAGCTTCGTTTAACGATTTTTCGGAATGAAATTGCATTATTTCAACAATTCTATAATAAAAATCCGTCATAACATCATAATTATGCAAATCCATTTTACCCTGAAGGTCGGTCCTCACCTGGAGCAAGACCCTTTCAGATTCTGAACTCCTGGTAATAAGACGACTGAATAACCTTATCTAAATGATATATATTATATGAATTGTATGGCCCCTCTATATGTACAACAATTGTCTTCAAGGGGCCAGCGTAGCGACGGAGTAATGGGTAAGAGTGAGGTACAAGAATAGACCCTTTCAGATTCTGAACTCCTGGTAATAAGACGACTGAACAGCCTTATCTAAATCACTACATAGTATAAAATAAAGTCGCTTCCCGCTGTCTGTCCCTATGTATGCTTAGATCTTTAAAACTACGCAACGGATTTTGATGCGGTTTTATTTAATAGATAGAGTGATTCAAGAGGAAGGTTTTTATGTATAATAAATTGTTGTTTTATGTACGTGTGTTATAGAAAACTCAAATAAACCGAAGCGAAGCGAGGGCGGGTCGCTAGTGATATATATTAAACGTTAAAATTGTATGGCCCCTCTATCCTCTAACAGACAATTCCCATCAGGGGCCGGCGTAGCGATGATAGAGTATGCGTAAGAGTGAGGTACAAGAATATGTTGCTCGCTCTAATGTGTAAATGCGTCTCTTATGCCCATGATGAGCCCATCGTGTAGAAGCGCCATTAAGTTCGTTGTTGATGTCGAATCTTGCCTCCCCTTTTCATATTTTTATCAATACAACATAGCAATCGTTGCGTAGCAACTCCCGTCGAACTTGCAAACGAATAATGAAGTGAAGTCCAACAATATTGTTTTTGTTTTTTATTAATAACTTTGTAAGTAGCTTAGTCATTTGTCTTTTTATTATTTTTAAACTTTTCTGTGTTTGTGTCTTGTTTGTGTTTAGTGTTTGTCCTTGAATTGTGTGTAAGTACTTTTTTTTATTAACGTGCTTGTTTAATTCAAATGCTTTTTGTGTTGGTTATTTACTAATTTCGGAAATTTCTTGCCATGCTTGTGATTTAAGGGCACACCTGAGATACGCACAGTGTTGCAAGGCGCCATATCGTCTGTGGTAATCTAAAACCGCGTAACTATCACAGGGGTTTGGGTAAAAGTGTTGTCATTTGTAAAAGTCATACATTTACAAGGTGAGCGGCCATTAGTAAAAGTGGTAATTTATGATAGAATAATTCAAAAAAACATGTTTTGTTATGTAAAATCTTAAGTGCGTCGGAGCCGAGAAAAACCAAAATCTGAACACTTAAATCGTAGATATCTCGTCTCCGATACTATTAAACGCCATAAATTATGTATATATAATTATGTGTATTTCGAGGTCCTCTAAATAACTATGTTAGAATCATCCGTGGCCGTTGAAAAAAAATTACCATATTCTTCAAATTTTACCCAATGCCCTTTAATGAGGTGCATAATGCACCTTAATTCTTAACGTCTAAGGTGCATTTTGCTGCTTATTTTGTCAGTTACGCGTTTTAGTAGTATAGATGAATTAGCGAGAGCGTGGAATTGCATATGTATTGTGTATTTATAGATAAGATCAAGAGAGAGAGAAATACTTCATTATTACTCTCTCTCTTTCTCTTGCCTATACACACACGACACCACTACATAATGCAATTACACGCTCTCGCTAATTCATCTATAACACCGACGATATATTGTCGTACATTTCTTCGCTATAGTAGCCCTCAACCAAAGTGACCACCGGGGCCATAAAACCCTTGAGCTCGCGTTATCAGTTATCCATTACGTTCACGCCCGGACTTTTATGGCCTCAGTCGTCTCTTCGTTTGAGGGCTACTATAGTCGTCATCTTGCTGGCTAGCTTTGTGCGATTCTGGTGTGGCTTTAGCCTATTGTTATTCTCGTTCTCAATATTCAGACCGCGGATAGATCTGGCTACAAGTCTATATTAATCAAAACTACCCGCGTTTTTAATGTAGGGAACGAGCATAAACCATCTCCATTTCTAATTTTGAAATAAAAAGCACGTTCCGTTTCACAGACATTGTTCGCAACAATGCATTGTTTTGCTTAACTAACAATAAAATTCAAACATTGCTTTGTGAACCATTCGATCTCGCAAAGCACTTTTACTAATATCACTTAGAAAGTGAGGGTATCGATTTCAGATATTAGATATTAGTTACAAGCGAGTGGAGCAACTATGCACATATGCACATATGGAATTTAATACTTAGATCAAATGTAACATATTTCGAGATCGCGATTCGGTCATATGACTTTGTTAAAACACAAATGGTAATTTCTGGTGATTGGGAAATAAACATTAAATTAGAATTCCTTGTGTAATATAATAATCATTCTGCGTAAATTTACAAGAACACAAACTTATATACAGCTTGGCAAAAAGAGTTTGACAAGCAACGAGCGGGGGGACTACGTTATTTCCATGGGGCAACACCATATTAAGAATTTAAGAAGCCGCGATGGGTTCCTTTATTTAAAAGTACTTTTTTGCCAAGGTGTGCATAGTTTACAAATTAAAGTGCGCGAAAGTTTAAATTCACGCCCAAAAAACGCTCTTACTTCAAGCTATCATACCTCTTTTTTTCTGTTCCAGTGACTTGCCCGATGAAGAGGACAAGAAATCACCCGTCCTGCTCTTAGGCGTCAACAAGATATCGGACTCGCCGTTCGTGCGACGCCGCTCCACGGACCCCCACTCGTCGGGGTCCATTAGGTTCTTCAGACCCCCTAAGTCAAAATACACCAGGGGTCTTCATGGGGATGAACGATTAGAAAAGATCAGGCAAGATCTGCAGACTCACAAGCAAAGACCTGAGAGGTACATTCCAGAGAAACATGAGGTGTCTATAGAACCTGAGGACAAAAGAAACTGCTTGAAACTTAGTTGCGTTGGGAACTGCATTTGTGACAGAAAGAGGTCATCCAATCGAGGGTCTTTCTCTTTCCATCGCCCCGATCGGTCGGAAAGTTTTGGGCAGAACGAAAGAAAGGACTCAGAGAGCGATATCGAGTTCAAATACACAGAACACATTCCTAGCTCACAACCTTCCTCGAGTAAACAGAATTCCTACAACATAACGCCTAAGTCGACCGAACGCCGGCATTTCTTACTGACCAATTTAAACGAGAGATTTCGGAAAACTCTCAGCTTGGACTCTCGTAAAGTTGAAACGAATAGAGTGCCACTGAGTTTGCCAAAAGAAACACGACCAAAATCTCTAGTCAACACAAGCAATATATGCGTGCAGCAGTTCAAAACAGGTGATCAGTTTGTGAATCAAAATTTTGATAAGGGCAACCAACCTAAAAAGAAACGGAAGTCATTCTTCTCCCTAGACACATTTTTCGACAAAAAATCTGACACGTCATCGGTAGATGACTATTGCTCATCTAAATATAAACGTTTCGAGCTAGAAAGTGACGATTCACCTCTATTCAGGCGTGACTTATCCAGAAATCGCGAGAAGACCCCCGATCTCCTGAACCTACCGGTTATAATCGACTCTGTTCGCAAAAAGCAATCTGACACGAAAAGGCAATTGGAAAAATTAGAAAGCCATTTCTACAGGAGTTTGAATAAGACTCAGACAGTCATAGACGCTGTCCCTAAAGACGCCACTGACGTACAAGGCCCGAGCGGACATACCAATCACATATACGTCGACGACGACGATGTGGAATACATTGAGCCGATTCGTAGCAACTTTACAAGCCAAAGCACTTTAATACTTGACAAGACCTTAACAGACATCTCATTAAAACCTGATTCTCTTTTAACTATAAACACTGATGAAACAGATATAAAACTACCCAGTTCAACTGTATCTCCTAAATCTAATGACGCTAGGATTGTTGATAATGATCTGGATAGTATAGGCGCTTATGAAATCGAGGTTAAGGAGTCTGATCTCTTGAAGGCCTGCGCCAAAGAGCTGACGGTCAAAGTCATGGATAAATCAGTAGATTCGATCGGCAGTTGTTCTCTAGATGTGGATGCTAGCACTGACTTTTCAGGTAAATTCAAGCTTTGAAGCATGTTTTTGTATCAATGTTTTTTTATCATATTTATTGACTTCAGTTTCGTCTGTATTCTTTCATATATTCGCACATTTATCATATTTAATATTTTATAGTATGTATTTTACTCATTTATTGTTAATAAACGTTAACTTGTTATTTTCATTTGAATCTGTGTTTTCTTTATTACCTTTTCTTTCTGTGATTGTGTAGTGTATGCTTGCGTATTTTTCTCTCGTGTTTGGAGACATCTCTTACAAGTTCTTGCTGCCAGTTTCATTCTTAAAATCACACCATACATTAAAACATACATTACTTTTCCATACTTACGTACTTTTTATTGGACAAAAAAACAAGCCGCATGTAAAAAAAACTACATTTCTCAACGAAGTTTGCCGGTTATTTAAATTTTACAATGCAATACACTCAAGCCACTTTGTCAAGGCGTAGGCACTGCCTACTAGGCAGTGTTGAAATTTCTATGTGGGCCAACCAGACTTGATTCAACATCCCAAAATATATTAGCGTCTGCATTACGTCCCGCTAAATGCTTTCTTAATCTTGTAATATTTCTTAAAACCAAATGTGTGCGTAATCTTGTAACTTGTGAACGTCCGACTTTATACTCAACTCAACTTTTTATGTTAGCAATTACAGATAAACTAAACTATTCCTTTACATTACGTAAGTTGCATAAAATCCAGATAACATTATACTAAGTTATTATCTATGCCATGTATAGCTTGCAACGCGGTTGCAAAATGCAATTTACGAACAAAAAGGCTGTAAACAAACATGCAAAACTATATGTTGGCCTCGCCGCCTACGCGCTAATGTATGTGCCGGTCATTGTCACAGACAGTCGCCTCATGGACACGCTCCGAGGCATTCGTCATAACATATTATTCAACTAGGCTTTTTTACAAAAATATTGATCGCTTACCCATGTGTGTAATTTAAAGTTTTTCCATCGTAAATTATTAAGATCGAGTCGTCGACCGTGAAACGGAACGGCGGCGCTGGCCGCGAGCAACGGGCCACTTGGAAAAAAACGACATAAGTTTGACGTTTAGTGATGTGCTGTCATAAATTCAGTGTAGAAAAATTTGGAAGTTTGTGATTTATTTGTAAACTCATTTTAAATACAATAAATTTGTACTTAATTTGTATGTTACATCTCATTAATTGTGGTAAGTATTTGTAAATAAAATCAAACTAGCTTTCTACGTTGTCAATTGGTTTTAAAAGTTAAAGTTTTACCTTAAGTCTACCTGCTTTTTTTTCGTTCTTACTTTAACACTTGAAAAAAAGAGATCTTGTAATGATCTTGTGGAAATCTTATTAATCTCTCGTTTTGCTCGTGTTTAGTCACGTAGTGACGGCGGGTCAGCATGATGTGAGGAATGTCTTATGACTAACACAGTTTATTTTCATTAAATATGCCTTTCTTGTAATCACGTCTTCATCTCGGCTTCCGTTGACTCACTTAACCTCTTAGTAAGCCATTAACTATTTGTGCGTCTTTCTTCGTATAAGGCTCAAAAGAAACAATTTTAATGAAAGATTATGTACTCTTTAGAAACCTTGGTAGATGCACATATTTATTCAAAGATAGTTTTATCAGTAATTTGTTTATTTTCGTAGTTTACCAATGATTTAGCTCAATCTAAATGTAAATATTACCCAAATACCTGAAATTTTTAAAAGCATGGGGAAGGCAAAAGAGCTCACAGACTTCTTGGTAGTACTCCGATTGATCTTTCTGAAGGCATCATGCTCCTAGAACTGAATAAAAAGTCAAATAAATTCAATTAAACTTCGACAACACATTATATATTTGGTAGTGATCCTGCCTACGAACCTAGCTGTCCCGGGTTCAAAACTCAGTGTGGTGTGATGAAAATGTATTTCTCTATTTAAGTATGTTAATTGTCATCAGTCATCACATCAGGTACCCATAATACAAGTCTAAAGCTTAGTTTGGGACTAGATCAATATATCTGAGCTTATCCCTTTATATTTATTTAATTATATCTAAAATCATATCTTTAGAATAAACATTCTCTTTACATTAATCAAGCTTTATCTAATTGAGCCAATGTACGATGATGTCGATGATCCTGCGACTGCCATTCAAACATTTCCAACAAGAGACTTTCATTTCAATTACTGAGTGTCGTCACATGGTTTTTTACCATGGAACCATGGAACTATTGTTCACGTCAATTATTAGTTAAGTTTATGTCATTACGATTTAGAAACAAATACATTGTTTAGTACATGTGATGATAAATCAGGATTCGGAAGCTGTCAGTAAGGAAAGACGGCCTGAAAAAATCCTGGTTTTTAGTTTTGATCTATTTTTCACTCACTTGACATTGACGTAACGAGGAGGATAAAAAAGAAGTAGATGATCATAAATCATTCAACAGGAATAGTCAATAGTCCAACCTGATGCATTTTTACCTCCTTGCTTTGTGTTTATTTACCTCTGCCCTATCAGTACCATAGCATACGGCTTCCATTATAGTGATATGGTATCATGTGTGGTATTTTCCTGATTTGTGATATAACCAACTTATGTAGGGTGTTATTACAATATTTACAATGATATTTTAAGTATAATATCATGAAGTGTCTCTCAATTGTTAGAAGAATTGGATTGGATTTTTTGAGGGTTTTTTCTGTAGAAGTAGGGCATAATATAAATAAAATTAAAACCAGGAGACAGTCGTACCAATTGACTTAGTCCCAAAATAAGCTCTAGGCTTGTACTAGGTACTATCGTTGTCTAGTACCTTACTTATATAGAGAGAGAAAAATATATATTTAAATACATAGAAAGCGCCCTTGACTCAGGAATATATAAATTCTAGCTCTCATCACATAAATATCTGCCCTTACTGGGATTTGAACCCAGGATCGCTAGCTTTATAGTTAGTGTTACTACCAACTAAGCAAACGTGTCTTGTCATAGTACAAAAGGTCATAAAAACCTTTTAGGTTAGGTTAAACTTGGTTAGGCTAGCACAAGCTCATATGAGAGCAAGTAAGAGAGAAGTGCAAACCTGGAGATATTATGTGCTATTGCACTGTACTTATGACTACTAATGTTATTTATGTTTTATGTTTTTGTATAAAAGTAGTCATTTATTTTTATTTGCCTGTATATGTATGGTGATTTTATGATTAATATGATCTGTTTACATGTCAAGGTGTTATTCATGTTGTAGCGCTAGAGCTTGGTTTAACTAAGTTGATAAGACACTCCCCGACAGCTGTTTTAAAAAGCCCTAACTTTTTATTGATAAGCCCTCAATAGATTCCTTTTTGACGGTTGGCTTGTGTGCTTATTTGCATCCTCTATGCCATAAACAAAACTGTATGGAAGTTAATAACGAAATTTTACATATAGGGACAAAATGTGTTGAACTTGACATACATATTATGACAAAGTAACTAGGTGAGGAAACCCAATGATAATTATGCAGAATTACATGAAATATCTCGTTAGTCACTTATAGGTAACTATGCAGTCAGATTTACTATTTCCTGCTTTATCATTGCGTACAAATACTTACAATGTATGTCATAGTGTTGATGTTATTCATTCAAGTTGCACTCTTCCAATTTGTAATTCATAATTTATTTATTTATTTTATATTTGCACTCATGCTGAACGAGGTGTTACGGTACATAAGACGGTGTTGCGGTAAAAGTTGTAATGAAAAAATAAATGGCATTTAGCCTTAAAAACTTCCTTATTTCACAGTGATTCTAATCATGCAAGAAAACACTGAAAAACAAAAGTAAAAATACATGAATTTAGGGGTTTTTCGTATAATGGACATAAGGAAAAATGACAAAAAATCCGATTAAAATGATCAATATCTCGGAAACTAATAACAATTGCTGAACATACATGGGGGTTAAATCGATAGCTTATGAGCTGTTCTATCAGCCCTAGGCGGGTTGACGTTGGTTTCTGGGACACCCTGTATATGTTCCTGGATCACTCAAAGATTGCATGATGCTTAGGATATTTTTTTTCTTTTAAAAGGTCAGAATCTGATGATCGGGTCCTGGAGTAATCAAGGGAACACTTCTAATATTATGCATATAAGTAGACATAATCTATAGCAATTTTGATATTTTGGTTCATCATATATTTTTTATTAAGCAAGCAGTTCAATCAGGGATGCTACATTTAAATCTGGAAAATTTGATATGTAAGGATAAGCTAGAAAATCAGTACTGAGTCATGTGGCCTAGCATCGTCATATCCATTTATAGAAGTCTTAAATATGAAAAATAAATATTGTTACTACTTAGTATGTATGGTTTGAACTTTGAGATTACATATTATAATGCTGGCCTTGACATACTAGCTGTGTCAGTGTTGTTTACTTATACACTTTGATTGAGGTAATAATTTATATTCAAAACATTATTAAAGGTGGGAAAAGACAAGCAAAGAATAACAAGTATTTTAAAAAAGAAATATCATTTTGGATAGTGAAATACTGTGTTACTAGGCAATTCTACAAGATGCGATCTCCAAAAGGGCAAATATGCGTGTGATGAACATGATTATTTGTTTCCGAGTCTTGAATGTTTTTATGGATTTATAATTTTATATACACAAAACAAACAAACAACAACAAAGTAGAAATTTTTAAAGTCGTTGGTATTTCTGTAGCTCTGCCTACCCCACTGTAGGAATGCAAACGTGAAGTTATGTATTTTATATACTACCTAGCTGTGTGCGCGGGCTCGGCACTGCACGGGTGTAATTTTTTTCATACAGTCCATGAAAAATTAGTTTACCTCCTATTCTCAGGCCTACTGAATATACACATAAAATTTCATAAGAATCGGTCAAGCCGTTTCTGAGATGTTTTGTTACAAACACGGTGACGCGAGAATTTTATATTGTATTTATATTCTAATCATGTTTCAACCCAATCTCTTGTCATTCATGCAACAACTTTTGTACCTATTAGTGTGAGTGTGATAGCATTTATCTACGTCAAAGATTACATAGTTGGTAATTAACAATGTTTTTTTATGTAATGGTTTCATTGCACTGATTAGGCCTTATCGTTGATACCAGCTGATAACATACTATGCTGATAACACGATTCAGTTCAAACACGTGTTTCTTATTGTACCTTTGGCTGCATGCTAATTGTGTTTATTATTTATTATGTGTGATTATTTTGCATTGTTTATGTGTTGTGAGTACATTAATTATTTTATTTATTAATGTTTAGATTTACAATACAGTTCAAAATTTTGTTCAATAACAACTTACCACTTAAATAGAAATAGTATAGAACAACTTATGACTTAAAAAAAAGCAATTCAACTGTTTTAACTCAGTGGAAAAAGTTTGCATTTTTTTTTTGCAGAATTATTTTTGTACATACATATTATTATATCCTAGAATTAAGCAACAACATTCTAGATATTCTCCTACAGAATAACGAAATGGAATTGTTAGAAACGTCTCTCGTTACTCAAGAGAATAGTCTCAACAATAGATAATTCATTTTTAATGCAAATGTTTTAAAACTACAAGCAATTATGTTTCAGAGAAAATTTACATTTTAATAATACATGGTCATGTATTTGGGTTAAGGCCATTTCTAACAAAGTATGCTAACGGTGCAAGCAGAGGAACTGTCATGGATAAATTGAGATCCCAAGAAAGTCTTTTTTAAACATAAGGTTATCAGCTACTGAATGAATTATGCATTTTTTTCCAAGTTAAAAACGAAATAAGTAAAATGATAGACCGGATAGTCCCCTTCCCTTGATAGTAAAGTCCGTATGAATGTGAAGGGATAAAGTGGAAGGGGGAGATCTAAGAGGAGAGAGAGAGAATGGAATGTGTGAAGAGCTGTATGAATATCACGGGAGTTAACACTGAGATGAAGACTGATAGGAATGTTTGGAAGAAAAACACTTGCTGTGGTGACTCCAAATTATTGGGATAAGGGCAAGATGATGATGGTCGATGCTGAACATCAATTCCTGTTACATTTTTGGGAACGCAATAGTAAATACTCTTGCAATTTTTTTTTTTTTTTTTTTATGGCATAGTGATGACATACGAGCACACAGGCCACCTGATGGTAAGTGGAAACTGTGACCCATAGACATTCGCATTCACAAGACTGCAGAGCAATCCTAAGACTGCAAATGCGTTGCCAACCCTGAGGACTAAGATGGAATGCCTCGATGCTAGTCATTTCACCGGCTGTCTTATCCCCAAACCGGAACACAACAATGCGAACACTGCTGTTTGGCGGTAGGTTAATGGATAAGACGGTGGTAGCGATCCGGACGGACCCTGCACAAGGTCCTACCACCCGCAATATTTGTTAATTAGTACACATTTCTTGTGAAAATGCCCATTTCCATGTCCGATTTAACAACTATGGGCCTAGATACTGTTGGCTGCCGCTGCATCTGCTCCCGATGAGACTTACCACTTGAACGGGAAACCGGACCAATTTAATTGTAAAGTGCAATGCACGTTTTTTTTAGCATTGAAGCATCAAGTCATTTAATCATCATAAGATTCATACTACTTTTAGGAGTATGATAAAATAAATCAAGGACGTCCCTTTGCCCAGATAATTTAAAAACTAGCACGCTGTTAACAATCACATACGCGTTGAAGGTACTGTGTGAAAGTTTCACACAGTAGTGTGAAAGTCAGAAGAACTCTTATAAGCGTCGCTGGAAGTGAATGCATACAAACTAAAAAAAAAAAAATTATACTTAAATACTCTTACTTTAATTACAGATACGACATCCGGTAGCCTGAACATTTTGACACCGTCGTCAACGACAAGTCGCATCCGTGACTTCACATCTCGCATCCAGGAGCGGGCATCTAACCTACAACCCAACTTGCTGGCCAGCCAGCGACCTACCCCCATCGTCACGCCAGTGCGAACGCCAGAGGACGTCACCCCAACCCCCAAAAGATCTGACAACCTTCTTAAACCACCCCCGAAGGTACACATAGACTCTGGCAGCCATAGGTCCAGAGGACACCATAAAAAAAGGGATGATATACCCCATAAGAAACCTTCGTATTTGAATCTAGCTTGCTCTGTTAATGGATACACTAATTTGACGACGTACGATTCCAAATTACGGCAAGACATCAATAAAAGTAGAGAGGCATCCCCTATTAGGCCTATCACTCATACTTACCAATACAAGAGTGAGAGCAATTCCCTTCTAGTTCCGGTACCAGTGAGCGCTAACAAGCTGATTGTCCCCACGTTCGGGCCCCATGATACCAGAGCAGATTTGACAGGAAAAGCGCCTTCTAAGGCGCATACTGATCCCTACCTAGCGACATCACCGTTACATGCCTTTATGGCTGCTGAAAATAAGCAATTGAAAAACGATTTTCTAGGACCAAGTATGACTACTGCCAGTAGAGCCTACATGTCGACAGAAAGCAAGTCTTTTGCGACCGCCATGCTTCATCAAAAGACCGACGAAGTAGACAACGCCAAGGAGATATTTAAATCAAGCTACTCGGAAACTAACTTCAGGAAAGCTGTAAGCACCAATGGGAAGGAGTCCCGCTTTGTGAATTCCGAATCATATACCATATCATCCAATGGCGTGTCGAAGAGAATGGAAATAACTAAGGAGAATGGAGAAACACTGACCAGCCCTATGAAAAGCTTTATCCAACAAAGAGTAGAAAGACTATACGGCCCAGGTGCTTTGGCTCAAGGATTTTTCAATCAGAAACGCAAATCCAGAAGCGAGGAGGAAGAACCTAGGATCTTGACAGAGAAATCCTTGAACTGCCCAAATGCATTCAGCCCAAGGCGTTCAAGCGACAGTCACGAGGACGAAAACTATTACAGTGCAAACGGAGAAGACTCTAACACCTTACCAGTACTTAGGCATTTAAGGCCGGAGTTCCGCGCTCAGTTGCCCATCCTCTCTCCAAAGAAGACGTTCCAGAAGATCGAAGTGTCTCCAGTGAAGATAGAATTAGAGAAAGACATTCCCAAGATGAGACAACCCAAGACTGAAGAGATTCCTAGTGTGAGTGTGGTGACCAATGGTGTATCTGTGATAAAATTAGACAGTGCGAACGAGTTAAAAGATGTTGTTAAGGAAGTTAACGGTGTAAATGGAGTGGAGAAAGAGGTGGTGGAAGACGCGCATTACTTCTTGGACTTGGAGAAGAGAGAGACTGAACGGCTGATCGCTCTAGCGGTCACTGCTGAGAAGGAGTTGGCGAATTTGAATGTAAGTCTCAAACTTTTATTTCTCTGTGAGAATTGTAGGACCTTGGCAAAATCTAAAGTTTTAATATCTGCACCAACACTTTTTTTTTGTTGGCGAACGGGCTGTTCTTAAACATACTCGTAATCCTACCGAGTTAGGACTCGTTAGTTTAGTTCCGATAAGCAGATTCCAGATACACAGCTAGTTGGTGGCAAAAGCTTGTCTTAAAAAAACATTACACATCTCTATATTAGGTCCTTTCATCAGCGTCCCATTAGTATGGCCTAGGGATTTAACCTCGTAAGGCCCAACACTGAGTTTTTTGTAAGTGGGACACTTTGAATGTACTATCAAGGCAATAAAGTACAATTACGTTTGTGCGGTAATGCCATTTTCAGTCTAGGTAGATAGGAAAATAAACCTAATTCTTATTTCGACACAGTTCCAATGAAATTACCTTGATTATGTACATCCTATTCCACACTGGGCCTTACGAGGTTGTGTCTACAGTTTTATAAATCTTATCTTCCGCGGTCTTATCTAAAAAGGAAGGAAGCAACTATTGTTTCTTCAAAAACAACTGCAGGCTTTTTTTTAATTTAATTTCTCGACTACAAAACATCCTCTTTAAATTGTATTTAAACTGGTGTCGGTTTTCTTTGTGTTTTTCACCTTGGCAGTGGTTTGAATGGCGGTGATAATTCGAATTGGACTCACTTGAATCGTAATTCGATTTGGTTGGCAGGTTATCAACCGTTGGAAAGTTTTCTATAAGTTGTAATTATTTTTGATCCATTTTTAGGGTTTCGTAGGCAAACTAGCCGTATAGATTCGTCATAACGTATACGGAGTAATTTCTGGTCAAAGTTAGAGCCTATGTATGAAATATTAAAATCCTTAAAAAAAGTACAAAAGTCAGTTATCTTTTGTTTAACAACTCATTTTGAACTAATTACGACAAATTTCATGGACTTTTTTAACTTTGGCAAATCGAGGAAAAATGCATCGCGAAACTGTTTGTAATTTCTGCGATACACATCCCCTCTGGTCGAATGCGAAGGTCGTGGAGCATTGTACACAAAAGGTTTAGTCAAAGCACTGTTTATAGTATTTTAGCGTCCTACTCACTGAGAAATATGAATACAAGAAAGCCCGGATCTGGAAGACTATCCAGTTTAAGCCAGTTTACTGAGAGGAGTCGTTTAAAGAAAATGACCGCCGGCTGTATCGCAAAATTATAATAGAGATCGGAAAAAAAAACGAATGTGACGGCAAATTCATTTAAGAGTTATCTTGACTGCGCCGAGCGTACGCCGGATGTACAGTGGCGCCCTCATTACTATTATTAAAGGTTTTTTTTTTAAATTGGTCGGTAGGATTTTGTACTACAAATGAAAACACAATTTATAGGGCATATCACATAGTTTAATAACCATGACCTTCGAGTTATCAACTTAACGGAAAAAAGTGGCCACCTTTTCCCTTTAAGCTGACTACTCAACGGGTAATTGTTGTTAAAGTTTGTTACGTATCCCACAAATTGTGTTTTTACTTGCGCTACAAAAACGTATCGTCTGATTGCAAGGAAATTCTTTAGTTAATTGGAAAACACAATAATAGCAATGAGGGCGCCACTGGACGCTCGACGTTTGCTCGGTGCAGTCTTAAAGACATGGGTATTGAAAATCAATCAAGAAATGTCATGTCAAAAAATTATAAAAATAGGTTTTAAAGTCACGGGAAAACCACAAAACCGCCAAAGCAAACAAAATTGGTTAATCGAAGCAAATATGCGTGACGAAAACTATTAAATGGCTTTTAATTTATGCTAATACTTGTGGACTCGGGCTCCGTATTGAGAAATTAATATTTGTTTGTGAAATTCCAAAGTTCAAGGTTATTTAAAGACGTGAGAATGAATATATTAACTGTTAAAATTATTCATGAATATGTTATTTGTGATAATTCAATTAGAAATGTTGATCACAACTTTCGATTTGGCTACCGTACCGCTATTGTTTTGGTGGCGTGAGTTCAATTTACAATTTACTTTGAGCATTGGAAGCTGGAACTTAATTTATATGCTGCATGTTTTTACATAAATTTAATTTCATGCAAGGTACAGTCACGAGTTTAAATTTGGTACCCACCTTAGGTCCAAAGTCAATCTGACATTCTACAATAACATACAATACACACATACATAAACTCACGCCCTTATTCCCAGAGTGGGGTAGGCAGAGCTACAGAATTTCCAACAACTATAAAAACCTTTGTTCAACACTTAGGCGAAGACAACAACAACAAGGTTGAGTTTCCTAAAAGTTACAAATGACGACATCTCTAATGACATTGACGACTTCAAACACCTTTTTCTTGAAATGGGTCCCAAATTAAGACTCGTGACCGTACAATTATAGCTACTAGAAACCTATGCGCGTGACATAAGCGCGTGGAGCTAACCCCATGTTCTTTTGTTAAGTCCACAAGAGAAAATACTGTTTCACCGAACAATTGTTCGCGCGTGTGATATCTATAGACTTTCTAGATTCTGCCCGCGACTCCGTCCGCGTGGAACTCGTTTATATCGTAGCTCCATACAAACTTTCACCCTCTATTTCACCCCCTTAGGGGATGAATTTCGGGAAAAAACTATCCTATGTCCTTTCCCAGGATTCAAACTATCTTTGCACCAAATTTCACCTAAATCGGTTCAGCGGTTTAAGCGTGAAGAGGTAACAGACAGACACACTTTAGCATTTATAATATTAGTATGGATTTATCTACGTTGGTTACTCTGTATCAAGTCTTGAACAAGATCTTTCGGTAATATCAAAGGATAGAAAACATCTCGTTTTTTAACTCTCGTACAAAAAAGAGGCTTTTATAAATTCCACACCTATCTATGGATCTGTCTTAGGCTTCGTTGCGCGGACGGACCTTGATTTACGCGTTTATTTTTAAATTGAAAAATAGTTTAATAACATTGGGTTCATCATCATCATCATTATCAGCCGCAAGACGTCCACTGCTGGACACAGGCCTTCCCCAAGGTTTTCCATAACGATCGGTCCTCTGGTCCTCACAACATTGGGTTGCCGTTTATTATTTTCTCTGAAAGAACTCATAAAAGAGGTCCGTTGTAATCCTCCTTTGTGTATATTTCCAGGAAGACGAAGTGAATGAGGAAGTCCTTGGCTTCCTGCGGTCCTGCTCAGGCAAAGCGCGACTCCTGGCGACGCAGAAGATGCAGCAATTTGAGGGTACGTGCATTATTTAGTGCACATGCAATAGCAGATTCCAGTAGCGCTTATCTATTCTGTAAAACATTATTGCTTTAAGGCTCAGGTTACTGTTAGGCGATGGGCTTGCAACCTTTCACTAATACACTGGTAAACTGAATTATCAACATGTTTTTAGAGTTGTTGGAAATTTTGTAGCTCTGGCTACCCACTCTGGGAATAAAGGCGTGAGTTTATGTATGTATGTATGCTTAGGTTCATAGGTTGATAGCCTGCATGCTCTTAGTGGTACATAGCATCACTGCTATATATAACTCGTCAATGGATTGCAATAATTAGCAAGTCATTTTTTTTTATAAGAAACTAATATTTTCAGATTTTTTAAAATCAAACCTAACCTAACCTAGCCTTTGTATACACAAATTCAAAATAGTTTTGGTCCCAGCGAAATGAAAAATATGACTATCAATAATTATGTCAAAAGTGACATTATGACCAAAAAAAATATGGGAACCACAGGCTCCTTATGTCATATACATTTTCTATTACAATATCAATTTTAGTTTGAAACACTAACACACTTCCAAATTCAAATAATCCTGTAGATAGACGTTGTCTACACGACACAGTTTGGTCGTTCTAAGAAGGCCGATTTGACAGCTCTCTCTGTCATCTTAGTTCAAAATATAACCTCGAAACTAATATTTTGTACTAAGATGACAGCTGTCAAATCGGCCCTCTTAGAACGACCAAACTGTACGTCATTCCTTGTCGACAATTTTTCATAGACGAGTTTGAAAAAAGAACGAGTCTCAAATCTCCTTGAGTTCACCGGATCACTCAACATCATCCCTTAAATTCCAGGCCTCTGCTACAACAACCTCAACGCACGCGCAGACGAGCCGTTCCCCACCACCGTGACGGACCTGCGCGGCTTCTGGGACATGGTGTGCCTGCAGGTGCGGCACGTCGACGAGCTCTACGCGCACATGGCCGAGCTCAAGAGGAACAACTGGGTCGAGGTGGGTACTAGCTATAGCTACATGACACGCTGTTGCAGCTACAGTCAAGGGTAAAAATAGTTATCTGCACAGAGGTGCAAAAATATGACTACACCAGCTGCAGATACCAACATTACCAGAACTCTAAAGAAAGAAGAAAGAAAAGAAAAATTTATTTATTTACTACAGACACAAGGCACATAGAAAAAAGTAAAAACAAAACAGCAATAAACAAGTAGTGTGTCCTCGCGGCAGTGAATCGAACACTGGCTCAGAATAATGCTGAGGTATTAAACACCTGCAGCGCTGATTTTCAGCCAGCTCCGAGAGTGACAGACGGACGGTACGCTAAACGAATAAATAGTCTAATAAGAAAATAATAATAATAATAATATATATACGGTAGACTGCGGGGTGCTGTTAACCTGGTGGCTTTGCTATGGCAAGGAGGTGATACTGCAAATAAGTGTCCCTCAAGAATAAGATGGGATGCCTCTATGTTAGAAATTTCACCGGCGAACACAATTGCTTGGCATGCAGCAAGATGGGCTATGGTAGAATAAAGACACTGGTTGCTATGTAAAACGTAAGAACAAAGCGCCACAGTGTTTCGAGGTTGACGCTAGGTCGCTAGTTGACCCTAAGTCTGGTGGGTACATTGACAGTTGATTTATACCATGGAGAAATAAAATAGGCACATAGATCGAGACACAGAGTATCACTGCCACTGCTAAAACGTCAGGATTGGATCCAGAAGGGCGGGGCATGACCTCCCTTTGAGCTATGCTATGATATCTACTAGTTGTGTTTTTCTAATGAAAATTTCTGAATTTTGATAAACTGTGTAAGGTCACGAGCGTTAATTTGGGATCCATTTCAAGAAAAATATGCTTGAAGTCGTCAATGTCATTACAGATGTCTAGGTCGCTTGTAACTTTTAGGAAACTCCAACCTTATTGTTGGTAGAATGTCAGATGGACTTTGGACCCCAGGTGGGTACCAAATTTAATCTCGTGGTTTTACTGCTGTCACATTAACTTATCAATATTCAGAAACTGGATGGTTTGTGCTTGTCGGGTACTTGATCACCAACCGTTTTATAAATAATAATAATAATAAATAGTTTATTTCAGACACTAAATTCTTATCTGCCTAGTACGGTCACGAGCGGTAATTTGGGATCCATTTCAGACAAATATGCTTGAAGTCGTCAATGTCATTAAAGAAGTTAAGTCCATTTGTAACTTTTACAAAACTCAACCTTATTGTTGTAGAATGTCAGAATGAATTTTGGACCTAAGGTGGGTGGCAAATTAAATCTCGTGACTGTACCTTGGTGGGATAGAAAGGACTTCCTCATGCCAACCCAATTTGGATTGGTCTCCCTGTGCAATATGTTATTTATGTATATTTCTCAACTAGCTTTTGCCCGCGACTCCGTCGAGAAGAAGTCGTTTGTCGCCGCTCCCTCGGGAACAGTCCAATTTCCCGGGATGAAAATTATGCCATGTTCTATCCCAGGGACTTAATCCATATGTGTGCCAAGTTTCATCCCGATCCGTACATGTTTGAAGCGTGACTGAGTAACAAACATACAAACAAGCAAACTATATCATTGATAGTATTTATTTAGGTTATAAGGTTATAACGGGCTAATTTTCCGCAAGTCGACGACTTAATGTGCGCCTTTTTTGCGTGCTGGGTCACTGGCACTACTCTTGCCAGCCCAGTTCAACCAGAATTCTAGCAGACCCTTGATGTTGCCGACGGCCTCTGGTAGCGACCTCGGTGTTCCGAGGTGACGTGCCCCGGGTATGTTGCCACCTCTGGGACAATTCCATGATGACGCGGGCTGCGGTTTCCT